>PNEQ01063480.1:0-81464 GCA_003012365.1 Medauroidea extradentata | reverse complement strand
CATAATGATCTCGCCCGGGGCTTCCTCTGTTCCCCTCCCAGGATGTTATACTACATCCACCGTGAGCAGCTTCTGCTTATATATAGTAACTACACTCTGTCCACTGTACCAGGAGACAAGCCCTAGCAGACCTACAAGTGGACGCATAATGATCTCGCCCGGGGCTTCCTCTGTTCCCCTCCCAGGATGTTATACTACATCCACCGTGAGCAGCTTCTCCTTACATATAATATCTACACTCTGTCCACTGTACCACGAGACAAGCCCTGGCAGACCTACAAGTGTGCACATAATGATCTCGCCCGGGGCTTCCTCTGTTCCCCTCCCAGGATGTTATACTACATCCACCGTGAGCAGCTTCTCCTTACATATAGTATCTACACTCTGTTCATTGTAACATCAGCCTCGTCCACGTATATTCACCGGTTGTCTGGACGAATGTTGCGCGGACCTGGAAGCCATGAGAACGACATAGATACGATTATTATGTTCAATACCAGTTTCTGTCAACACGCGTTTTCGTCTGTTATTGAACCTATTACTTTGGCTAGTATAAATAATAATCGTAGCGTACACGCGCATATGGCTCTTAAAACAAATTCTTTAGCAGTATCTTGATATCATACAAGTTTCAAGACAGCAGCCGTCTGCCCCTAATTCTGTCTGACGATATGAATATACTCATTTATAAACGGTGGACCTGACATGAGTACGCAAATGGGTAAATTCACATGTTAAATTAATGTAAGGATATTTCACTCTAAAACACAAATATAATATTTCATGCATAAAACTATACTGGAATACATAAGCTTTTTTGCTAACGCGAGTTTTCAGTGTGTTTCAGAATCTCATAATAATATCTGTAACTATACGTCGTGCTTGTTGTTGATGCTACTTTACTTTTTCTGTTTGTTGGTAATGTTTTATCTGGCTACTGATTTCTACCCTTTTGATTATAATTGCGAGTTTAGGTGAATATAAACAAGGTCTTATCACTTTCTATAATCCGATGATGCACTGAGTTACTGACTCCCACGGGCGTAGCTAATAATCGTACAGACCTGTCAATCTAGCGCGGCCGATACACTAAGTTGAAGCTGAGTTAGTAGCACCCCGCCATCTGCCGTCGACGCGGATTAAGTGGTCGTGTCGGCGGTCTGCTGCCCCGACCTAGTGACCCTACTTGAAATCCCGCTTATCCACCGCATTTAACGTCGCGCCGCCGAACAACTTCACTCGTCCCGTCGTTGTTAATCAGTTGATCGGGTCGTCTGTCAGCGGTCTTCCGCCCTGACCTTCGACGCCCGAACCCCCGATGTCTCCCCACGACGCGAACACTCTTCCGACCTCGTTCGCCCGCGGTCCGTTACGATCTTCCGTCGTTGTTAATCGGCTGATCGGGTCGTCTTGTCAGCTGTCTGCTGCCCTGACCTTCGACGCCCGAACCCCCGAAGACTCCCCCGCCGCGAGCGCTCTCGCGACCTCCTTCGCCCGCGGTCCGTTAAGCTCTCCATTCTCTCCCCACACTGTCCGAAAACCCGTCACCGGTCCCGGTATTGGTAATCCGGCCAATGGGAAGAGAGCATTCAGAAACAGCGCCGCCTACCGAAACGAGCCCCGTAGTACACCATCGTAGCATTTATTTAATTCAATTTGTATCTTTTGTTTCAAAACCTGGACAATTCTCATTTGTTTACTTAACCTATTTTACTTATTTAAATTAACAGATTACTCTAGCCAAAAGTCTAATTCATATTATTTGTTATTGTCTCTAAGCCTCGTTCCTATAGGCTGCTGCATCCCCCTCCCCCTACTGGCCAGAGTGGTCCAGCGGAGGGGTGTGGGAAGAGTAATGGGCACGACGGCGCCAACGTTCCTGCGACACCACCTGCTATGCTGGCCAGAGGGAACGGCCCAGATTCTCACATCTTTCTCTTATTTAATATCATGTCAATAAAAATCCTCATATAGCATATTTTGCATTGTAGATTCGGTATCGTGACGCGATACCGAATTGAATGAATGCTCGCATGACCAGACAATTCCAATTTAGCAGATTACCCTAAATAAGTACATATTATACTTAATACCTTCCTACACCAATACTTGCACGTTACAAATATTTGAAATAACTGCTAGAACTCTAATGATTTTATTTGTTGCACGAACCAGAAAGATAAGACTTCTCATAAGAGTTACTGAATATTTGATATGATACCTAACCGTCTTGTAAAGCCTGACATTTAGAGCATCTCGTAAAAATATTGCCAGACGCAGGAAGATGTTTAAAAATGAGGACACAGCCTATCATATTATTGCCGGGCGCCCGGTAGCCCTATACGCGAGACCCAAGCACTTCCGGTCGCCCGGGCGTGATGTGCTGACAGAATCGCTGATGTCGCCAGCTGTAAAGTGCTTTACGACGCCATTGCTGGGCGATGTCGGTCCTCCTTTAGTACCGTCGTCACCTGATACGACCCTGCGACAGTTTGTCACCCTAGTGCCACGAGAGCCTTGCCACAGAACAGGTAGGCATACAGAACTAGAACCCTCGCCTTGGCCGCTCTAATATCACAGTACGCGTACTACAGCGACCGCAAACAATTATACACAGAGATTTGTAAGTTTGGCGTTTTTCCCTGCCATCAGGTTAAACTACAAGCCAATACGCTCCTGTGCATGAGATCTAAGGGACGAAGTGTAACGCACAAATGAGTCACGTTATCGAGACATGTGTCTGGAAGTTTGCCTAATTGCAGGTCGGGTTAATTTCAACAACTACATACTGAGTAATTATCAAGTTTCTATTTAAACGCAACACAATATTTCGTGTTGATCTATATGTGTCGCATCTGAAAACTAATTAATAAACAACCAAATACCTTTTTAAGTACATTGAAACAGATCACATACAATTTCAACGAACTTAACGTGTGTGAATTGGCTCACGACCATATATTTTCAGAACCATAATTTTGTACGGATCTAGGTAGGCTAAGATATATAAGATATAATATAATGCAATTAAGTCATGTCGCACTACGTTTGTTTACGTGAGGATAGTTTCTCTTAAGCCCAGTTTACACCGAGTAAATAACAGTAACAATGTTAATTTCCATATGTTAGTTGCAAAAATGTTATCGAAAAAGTCTAAGCTATGGTACATTATTGTATAATAATGTTGATAACAAAATAATGTGTTATTAACATTGCTGAAAATATCAATGTTACTAACAAAGTTGTAAGAATGATGAACGGATGCTAATAGCAATGTTGATGACAAAAATGCGTACAGCTTTACTGATAACATTGCTAGTAACACTTGTTACCAACATCTTTGATCTAGACCGCCCTAGATTGAGTCGGGAAAATATTGTTATCAACAGCGTTGGTGACAAAGTTATTAACAAGTTTCTAAAATTCATAACTTTTGTTGCTAGCAAATGTTTTCAACAAACCGTTGATAACAAATGTTATTAAAACTTTTTAATAAATATTTAACAGGATGTTGGCAACAATGTTGATAACATGATGTCAACAATGTTCATGCATTTTTGCAACATTGTTAATTACTTTGTTGGAAACCCGTGTTATTAGCAATGTTATCGTTGGTGTAAACTAGGCTTTAGTTTTGTTTTGTTTCTAGTCGACATGTCTAAACCAGCTCACTATGGCTGGCCATACTTATAGTGCACTCGCAGAACACCAAACAATACAGAAGTGAATCGAACACAATTGAAGCGAACTCTGATCGCACGCGTCAGAAATATGGCGATAAGTTATTCGCCAATTATATGCAGCTGTCGAACAACGTAGAAATGATGTCCGATCAACAGGAAATATTCAACAGCACACAGTAGCCAGTCGTAATGAAATATGTTACTCATACAACGTGCAGTATGCGCTTTAGTGCAACTTCAGGTCAATCAACTGCTGGATCTATGGAGTAGGTAGGTAGTAATTCGCGTGTGACGTCACAGGGGCGGCAAACTTGTTTTCAACACCTGACATGGCGATGTGTTGACAAGGAATATAATGTCCAGTTACTTCAGCGTAAGTATACAGAATTGTGGATGTACAGTGAGTGAGAGATTTCGAACAGCGCTTAACACCGAGGTCTTCAGCGTGAGGGATGACATGAGGTGAGTATGGAGCGGCGCCGGAATGCTGAGGAGGGGAAACGGGAGATCCCCGAGAAAACCCGCCGACCAACGGCATCATCCGGCACGATTTCCACATACGAAAATCCGGGGACCGACCCGGCCAGGAATTGAACCCGGATCGGCCTGGTGGGAGGCGAGAGGTCTGACCTCTCAGCCACCGCGGCCCCTGGATGTACGGTAGTAAGTCACTGTAGGTGCAGGCTATATTTAAATTAAAATTTGTGATGTACCTATATTGTGAATATAGGAAATATTGAACAAGTGTTACATAGGTGGTAGATGAAATACAATGGAATATATGTAATTAAGTTACATGTCCGAAACTATCATGTACCTGAAAATGGCGATATCAATAAATATCGCTCGCAGGCTACACGGCGACAACCCATTTAAGACGCACTGGAAAATCACCAACAAATATTTAACATTGTCTTTAATAAACTGTATTATCTTAATAGTGGAAACAGTTTTAGAACAAACCACATGCGTTCTGTATTAAATCTGTACAGTTGTAAATGTGTATGTTGAATATAGGAACTGTACTTCATTAAAGGATAGCCAACATACTGCAGATACTAAACCTTCAGTGTTATATACAGGATGTCTAGAAACTACTGCATAGTAAGCACACCACGTGCATTCTGGGCTAAACTGCAGACGAACATGTTAGTGGCGAAATGTAGTCCGATGACATTTTACGTACAAAATGTTGCAACACTGCACTGAGATAGTCCCCTCTTGCGCTCCTCGTCAAGGTATTATTTTAAGTTATGTTACATCATGTAAACATAGAATCATGTTTGGACTGTTCGGTATTTTATCTTGCAATCATAATGTGTAGGTCAGAACAGTAGTCGTAAGATAGTAAGCTATCTGTGGACTGACTACACTGCTATGTTGCCACATTGTGCAATGAAAATAACATCGTAAAATATTTTGCCACTTACTTACTCTTCCACAATTTAGGCCAAGATTCGCACGGAGAGCTAACAATGTGGTTGCTTCTGAACAGCCTGTATATAACGTCGGAGCCTAACAAACAGTTAACTTTTCCCTAGATGTTCCAGTGTGTCTGTTAACAACACGTGTCTGGCATGTTGTGTTGGTAGGTGCCCCGTTTGACGCTCTGTAGCTGCACGTGTCTACTGCACGTCACACCTGCGACGTTGACAGCCGCAGTAGATCTGGCAACATGGCAGAGCTCACATACACAAACCTGACGTCATCTTTCCTGCCAGGTTGTCTACTGCCTCTGTTTTCTCTGGTATAGGCCGTTCACTGTAAACTAAGCACTCACCACAAATTATTAAAAATAAGAAAAATATTTTCAACCGGCCATACATGTTCAGTTTTGGGAGAAGTGAGACGTTTTAACTGGTTTTTAGTTACATAGAAGTTTTCTCATTTAAAATATCCACGATGGCTTCAAAGGCCGAAAAAAAATTAAGCAGTGCTCACTTTATTGTGAACAGCCTATATTACCATTTTCTGGTATAAGACGATATTTGTGGACACAAGTACCTTCAAGACATTTCCAGAAGCTGAAGTGGAAGGTCTAATGTCACAGTGAAACAAGTATATTTTCTTAAACGTTTGAAAATAAATATATCGATGGCCCAGGTATAAAATGAAACAACTCAAAAAAATGGCATTTTTGAGTTCGGCTCACTAACACACAGACACAAGTGCACTCTACTCAGTTGACAAGAAAAACAACTCGTATATTCACTTGTTTTATTAACATGGCACTTTTTCTTATTATCAGCGAAGAGGTAAATATTTTATTTGTTCTATTTTAATGTGTGATAATTTCAGCAAGGCAGAATATAAACATTTTAAACGCCTAAATAGTTTCATCTATACTTTTGCTTCAAATTAACTCCAACTATAGGCCTATACGTTAATTTCAACTTTTTCGGCGAAACGAAAATCTCTTTACATGCATTTCAATCACAACTGTGAATTTTTAAGTTGTTTCTCCTTTGAACTGGGCCATCGATATGCTTACATTCACACATGAACCCTGAACTCAGTACTCATATACATTATGTACATATTTTTATTAGGTACATTCTCTGATCATGCTTATTTAGTCATACGTAAGTGTAATTTAGACTAAAAGGAAATAATTTCCATGCTTCATGAAGAAGATTATACACTTGGTTCATAACGGCAAAGGACCTTCCATACATAAGTGACTCATATATACAGGGTGGCCGCGGTGGTCAGATCATTCGCCTCCCACCATGCCGGTCCGGGTTCGATTCCCGGCGGGGTCAGTCCCCGGAGTTGAGAGTGTGGGAATCGTGTCGGACGATGCCGCTGGTCGGCGGGTTGTCTCGGGGATCTCCCATTTCCCCCGCCCTTTCATTGCGGCATTGCTCCATACTCACCTCATTTCACTCCTCACCCGTGCTGAAGACCTCAATGCTGAGTGTTGTCCAAAAATCTCTCACTCACTTATCTATACAGGATGTGAGGTAATTCGTGATTACGGACTACGTCAAGTGAATCTTATATAAGAACTAAGTAGAAAATGCTTCGGTAAAGAGTCGTGAGGTACATTACTTACGAGAACAATGGCATGGTGGAGCTAACAATCTACCCTACATTCCTGCTTACCAGTATTCTGGACCTACCACGTTAACGGCCTGGCGACATTTTAGCAAAGAGAACTATATGCTTAGTTTAATTCACGGAGGGGGGAGGGGGCATTACGTATCCTCCAATAACCTGAAGAGGATGATAAATCGCGAAAATGTTTTGCACTAACATACCCTTGAAAAAACTGTAGCTAATTACAACAAAGTCTGAGACAACGTAGCTGTCTGCAAACTAATAATAGGCACCAAATATTACAACAGCGGGATTATTATTGGATCAGTCAAATAGGGTCACAGCTGCTCCACATAAAAGCGAAAGCCAGTCATCTTCTGGTAAACTGAACGTGTGTTGAAACCCAGTAAACAGTCAAGTTTTCCCGCGGTAAATCACCCACTCTACTGATATCCTGTATATCACGCATCAATTCTTGTCATATGTTCAATGGCATCCTGTACACAGGTCCATAAATGTACCGATGCACGTGAGAAAATACGAGAAGCGCGGAAGAATATGACGTAGGGAAGTTGGCATGTCAGTTATGTGCAGCGGAACTCGGCCTTGGAAACCAGCTGCGTGTCCAGAACCTCTTGCATCCAATAACAGACTTAGTATCCTCACATCAAAGACACCGCCATTCCATTTCGCTTCTGTATACATAGCTACTGTATGTTTCCAACACGAACCCTTGTGTTTATGAGGCATTTCGTAGGCTCGTGAGTAATTCTGCTCTGTGACGCGAACACAATACGACCTCGTCAGAACCCTTACGACACACATGAATGTATAAATTACAAGTGACGCCACGAACATATAAGGAAGAGTTGTAACTCAGTTTTAAATGACGAGAAAATAATTTTCAATGAAGACATCCGTGGTTGGCAGTATTTGAGATTCCAACAACTGTACAGGAAATTGAAAGCAATTTTGATTCTGATATCGCCGGCTTCGTTCGTAATCCTCTTCATAACACATATCAGTTTTGTCATTACATGTAACTTTTTCAAATACAAAATATCACTTCCCCCCTTCTCAAAATGGTCATGCTATTTTTAATTCATATTCAAACAACTATTTCGTCTATGAAATTTTTATGTTTAAAAACATTGATATTTCTACTCGCGGTTTATTGATTGTTAAGGTACGAAAGTGTTTAAAGAAAAATATTTTTACAAATTAGAAGCCAATTTTTTTCTGGGGGGGGGGGGCGAGACCGCCAGATTTATCAATGTGGTCTCGCGTTATTCTTCCTCCAATATTTCATTGAAGTCGGCAGTCGGCGCCACTCGTGTCAAAGTTTTCATTTTTCTTCTCAGAAGTAAAAAACCTGCAATAAAATAATTTCTCTAATGGAAGCATGGTACTATGCTTGCAAATGTAGCACGGTCGTAGTCTAGACAGACAGCAGTGAGATCACGTGACACGAGAGCGAAGGAAGGGTATGGAGCGGAAACAGCTGTAGCCTGGTCAAGAGGGCGGCGGGGGGTGGGGCAGGAAGGGGTGAGGGCAGGCAGGCCGGATGTAACCTGAGAGCAGAGAGATTGTCGGCAGAGAGAGGAAGAAGGAAACCTTGCACGTAGCACGTACCACGCGCACGTGTTGACCGCGACGAGTAGCCACACGTGTGCTCGTGTATACTTCACCGCAGTACATGTTGCCTGCCTCCCAGGGGCACGAGTGGTCGTGTTGCAAGACAAGCTACATCACACTATGCACTCAGCACCCAGTATAGCTGTGGCACAGAATATAACGTGAGACAGAAGTGGTTCATTTGATACGAGAGAACTTCTCCTCTTATTGCTTGCCCAAAGTTGTTGATATCAGCTCCGTGTCAAGTTTCCAATTGGCCTAGCTGCCGGCTAGCAGGGCAGCTGATGCCTTATGCTGATTGGCTGTAGGCGTTTCCGCCATGTTGCTGGCCAGCGAAGCCATTTTGCTAGCGTGTGTGTCCGAGTTTGCTGTCCTACCGTCTGTTTCACTTCTGTATACCTACATATTCTGTGTGCTGTGTTGTGTAGCCTGAGGTGAATGTAGGATACTGCCTGAAGAGTGCATCTGCCCTTACAAGCAATATGTTCCACACACGTCTCAGAGTTGAGTACAGTCATTACTTAGCCTTGCAACACTGCAGTCTTCTCCAGTGTTGGCTCTACCTGGCACACAGCATGCTCCGTGCTGTACTCTGTACCCTGTACCTAGCAGGAGGAATATTTCGCGAGTACAGTAACCTGCATGTCATAATCCACTGTCCTATGCATACTCATGTATAGACTGTTCAAGATAAAGTAAACACTGTGTACATTTTTCTTTCAGCCATTTTGTAATCATCTTTACTATTTTTGACATGGAAACTGCATTGAAGCTAAAAATCAGTGCAAACATTCCACCAGTCTCAAAACTTTACATATTTGGCTCCTAGAAAATACAGTTTTTTAAATATTACATGTGTTGTAGAGTGTTCCGTTTAAAGTGGACTGACTATATGAACCAAATGTCCGCTGACTGCTACTTGCTGGAACAAACTTAGAGCATAGATAACAACTACCTATCCCTCTCCATGCTGTGAAGTGATTCCTAGATCTAATCAGCTGTTGATGGGCACCGAGCGAAACAAGTTTCATAATTACTATTACATAGCGGTGAGCATATTGTACTTAAATATCACTCACATTTAAAGAAGCATATGCAGAATGATTCACTGTTGCATATTACCACCATCCATCTACTCTCGTTCATTTTCGTGTAAAATAAGAGTTTGTTTACATGTTCTGTTTACATTGTCTTGGCATTTTCGTTTCCCAGTAATTTAAAGAATGCATTAAAATTAATGTGTTGTGTATTGTTTGTAAAATACTTAATAGTCTATAAATCTCATTTCTCAAGGTCTTTGCAAATGGATATCGCAACATATTGTGTAACGGTTTTCGTATATTTTGCCTATCGCTAGATGTAGGTTTCACAACAAAGGCACCAAGCTATCTCTAGTTATCCATGCTCTAAGGGAACAACAGACATTCATAGAACAATGTATTCTAACATACAGCCCAACCTCCATACCTTAGTTGGTTCGATGTCGGTCTACGGTGCAAGAGGTCCTGGGTTCGAATACCAGCTCATGTATGCGTATATTAGCGCTTTTCTTGTGAAACCTCTCAACTAATCGCTCGCGAAGCAAGATTAATCGAGTCGGAGCAAGACATATATTCAATTCAAACCAACAGAATCCGATGGAACTGGCTGGACTGCCAGTCTGGATTTACTTTCTTGGCTATACTCCATTGCAAAATTAATGACTATCAAAGAAAAATTAACAACAAATAGCCTAATAGAAAACCATAAATAAGCAGAGTATGGTTTAATCGGGTCAAATAAAACAAGGAACAAACATATAATAAATGTAAATAATAAAAAAAAATTAAAAATAAAAAACCAAGTAACAAGCGACACAGCGATGAGATGTAACAAAAGACACAATACTATGATTATTTATGTTTTTCTATTATTTGTTTACTTTTCTCTGACGGTCATTAATTTTGCAATGGAGTATGTCCAAGAAACTAAAGGCCGATTCACAATGAAGTTAATATGGAGCTTCTTACGTTACCTTTACGTTACAGCTGAGTTGGGATACAGGTCACGCTGCAGTGTTTTCACATTGAATTATCAGCGACGCAACGGTAACTTAAAAATGTCGAAGTTGAGTCAACTTCAACATAACGTAAAGGTAAAGTTAAAAACAGCCAATCAGAAGCGGAGTTGTTCTTTTGTTGGCTATTGCCTACGAGATTTTATCGCGCCAAAACTAACGTTTTACAGAAGTTTCTCGTAACCTCAAACTGTCTGCTGCTCGCTCGTGCATGTACAGTGTATGAAACAAGTACATTTGTCATAGTTGTGTTCTGAAGTGTGGTGAAAGAAAAATGTTCGTTATTGTAATTTTAAGTACATTATATTTGTTACTCGTGTGACATGGTATTTGTGAGTGCAATACCTAATACATGTGTGTCTATGGTGGTTTAGTTAATAGTAATCATATTTATAAATAATTCAGAGCTAATGTGTTGCTAAAGCGTTCGTTCAAGGACCCTACAATAAATTTAACTAGATGGATTGCAAGTTCGCTGTTCACTGAGGTAGGTGGTGTGATATGTGTAGACAGCAAATATATTGTTAAAATATCAAACAAGTGTCTCACCAGTCTCACGAAAGACGCTAAACTAAAACTTTAGTCCTCCAATTTCATGAAATAAATAGAATCCCAACAGAATCACTCTTAAATAAAACATGTGTAATGTGAGAATAAAAAAAACGAGTTGGTAAGAAAGGCGTAATGTTACAACTAGGAGGGTAATTTATTACACATTTTCAAAACGTAACTGAAACAGGTACTTGCGAATCATTTTCGTTATTAATTTACGTTACCACTTGTATATGTAAATATTTTGCGTATGAAATAACATCGTTAAATGTAAATATTGCAATGATCGTCAGTAGTCTTGCAGCATTTGTAACATACTTCATTATAGTTCGATAAAATAGTGTATTTTATGGTCAACATACGAAATATCGAACCTGGACCAAATAGTAACAGAATAATATAATATTGTGGACACGTTCCGAAGGCGGACTCACTTGAATATTAGTTAATGTAACTAGGAGATAGTTATTCGACACTTATAACTAAACAATTTACATTTTACGTGAGCAGCGTAACACATAATAATCTTGGTGAATTTGTCGAAAACTTGGCTACAGTTGGTAGCCTTGTACCTTAACTTAATTCCTTAACGTCAATGTGAAACGTCGGTCAAATCCGGGGTAAATTTTTCTGTGAAGTTAACGCAAATGTAACGTAAGGAGGTCCATGTTAACTTCATTGTGAATCGTACTTAAATCCAGGCTGGCACTCCTATTGCACAGTTCTTTCAAAGCTCATGGACTGCCAGTGGAAAAAAAAAAAAGTTCAAAATAACTGGTTGTGCGTTTTGATGACAGCGAAGGTAGAGATGAACATAACTGCTTCCCGCCACTTTAGCTAAGAAAATATCGATTCGAAAATTTGATTTATGTAGGTATCTAATTTTTTAGACATGAAAATGCGAGTAAGTGTGAAAAAATATTTGACAATTGCTACTATTTTTATGGTAAACTGGGTCAGGCGATTCGGAATAAAGAGAGCACTCAAAAAAAGCCCTGCTAAAGTAATTTTTAAGCTAATCTGTATCGTTCCGAGCGTAACGGCTAACAACAGGAAATGTCTAACCTCTCTGGACACGTCACTTTATGTTTGCGCGTATAAGGTAAGTTGTGCAGTCGGTAGGAATTTATACAGGTTGATTAAAAATGTTTATTGCTAAAATAAAATACAATTACAGTATGTCGATTTAGGTTGCCTTTGCTTCAGTATGGTTGTATTTAAATAGGAAACTACAAGGAACTATATTCGGTAAAGCGCTGCCAACCATACAAGTAGTAATGAAACTATAGTTACTGTTGTATTGTATTAAGGTTAATTCTACTACAGGTTATAAAGATCAATGTTGTAAGTTTGGCAAAGGAAAAATTTCGGCCACTCGAGCGCTGGTATCGCTAGTGCACCAAACTGACCAATCACAGAGCGTTCCTGAATTTTAAGTTACATTAAGTTGACAATTTAAAACGCGAAATTGGTTTATTTTCACTTTAAAATTAAATTAAATGACAAATATATTTTGCTAGTTCATTTAAATTTAATTTTAATACGGTTTCGTATTTATCTGGTCTCTTAGCGATTGAAGCGAAACTAGTGGCAGAAATTTTCCCTGTGCCAAGCTCTCCCATAAGAAAACGTATTTTCTTTCTAACCTGTAGTAGATCTAACCTTAGTATGCAGTAACGACTAGTGATATTTTTCAAAGGTTAAAGTTTTAGAGCTCACTTTATACCAAATGACCAATATCGTAATGCAATTTAAAAATTCAAACGTCAGGTAGCAGTAGGTTTGTCATTCTGATAACTTACTGATAGTTATCATAGCGAAGTAACTGTCAGTTACTATGTGTCCACGTCGTTTTCGAAAATAATTTAGTATTAATGCAAACTTTACAACATTTAAGTTCACTGGACGAATCTGCATAGTCAGTAATTGTTATTAAATTTGTAATTATGTTGGCTCACACAAAATAAATAACACAACCATCTTCTGTGGACCTCATCTTCCTACTACAGTAAAGATCGACATTTTACAGCAACAAACACGATACTGTCAACAGAAAAACCGCCGCCAGGAAAAATTTCGTGTGTTTGTTTACTTTTGATTCGCTTTCGGTACGATCCATGTTTACATGTCATTTTACGCCAGACTCAATCCGATACGATAAAATTTTTTGGTGAAACGACCTTGAGGCTCGAATGTATTTTAATCCCGTTTACATGGCAACTTTCGAAACGATGTGTTTAGAAATCGACATGGAAACGTAGTAAGTGCTGTAGAGGAGGGGGGGGGGGTTGACATGGCCAACCTACCTTGAACATCACACATGGGAAATATAAGGTAATTTTTATTTTTTGTTACCGGTTATATTCCTTTCTAATGTTTTATAAAAATACTAGGTCTACCTCATTCAAGTTACTTTTTTTCTAGGATTTGTAATATTCCGCAAAGTAAATAACAAAACTTGTCAACCAATCAGCGTGGAGGCTACTGTCATGTCAGCGTGTTAAAAATAGTGAATAGAATGCATTCCTATTTTATTCGCGTAGTGGACGCGAAAAAGCTGAAAAACGGAATTTAATTTTGTGCCCGAATGTTGACGAAACTGATGAGTTGGTAGTAAATTGCATTTGTTTATTTTACAAGAGATTTTTTTGTTATTACTACGCATATACCCTATTTAAGGTATTTGTTATAATAAGACAATAATAACCTTTTCTGAACGAACGTAATCGTGATTTTATTTTGCCATTTGGGTATGACAATGGGTATTAAAAATAATACAAATAAAGGAAAACAAATTGAAATACTGTAAAATAAACAAATATGGCTGTCGTACGAGAAATTTAGTGTGTAGTGTCAATGAGCTTTTTTCAATTTATATATATATATATATATATATATATATATATATATATATATATATATATATATACATATATAGTAATTGTCACATGGCATAAAAAGTACTGTTTGTAATACCGAAAATTTTTATAGTGTCTCATCGCGCTTTTCGCATCGCATCTGTCGTGGTATTGTGATTGAAGCATAAAGCATGTGGTTAGCAGAGTTAGGGGAAAATGTCAGCTTGAGGAGGTTCATAAATAACCCGAGCGGAGTTTCCTAGCGTTCAGTGAGACATAAGACTTTGAATACTTGTAAGCTGTTACATTAACACTAACCTGACGATCAAGTTACATTTGGCTGTGTAACACTACTTAATATAACCGTATTTCAGAAGACACAAGATTAACGAAGCATTCACTATGATATGCACTATACAACATTCTTCGAACGTTAGAAACCGTGTTGCGACTTTCACCAGCTACTATTCAAAAACCGTTATGAAGTTTCTGGAACAAAATAACAAACCATACCGTGGCAGTTTTCATACTGAAACTGTCCTACTGAAAATCGTTCTCGAATAATACTGAGAGTTTTCCAAATATTATTCAGTTTACTAACAAACGCGCCAACGTCATTTTTGTGACGTAATCAAAACAAGTTCTAACCAGTTCTATTGACACCATTTTTGAGTCAGTCATTCGATAATTTCGTACCATAATCAGGTATGCAGTCAGCTTATGGGTAAGTTATGATTCGTAAGGAAGTATCGTTGTAAATAAATACTAGATATCATTAACTGCGTTATCTTTGCTTACTAAGTCGAGTCACGTAACAATGACTAAACGTGGCAACTGAAATGCGGTATGAAAGTGCGCAATTTAACTTACCCCAGCACGACGTCCCGACACAGACGACTCGGTTGTCCAGTTTGTGCGTTGCTTGTTGTGTCCAATGATAACACTGATAACACTACATTCACGCCTTCACACGCACACACACGCATCATTAGGAAGATATTAAACAAAAACAATTCTTGAACACTGACAAACCCGGTTACAAGTTCGCGGCGCGGACGTTCGAACTTCGAAGAACACGAAAACCGTTACACTGCAGCAGGCTTGCCAACAAAGTTACCTAAAAAATTCGCAAAGCAAATTTGCACTGTTTTAAATTCTCTCAAAATGTATGAAAAACTCAATCAAATATAGTGACAGGGACGTAAAATTATTTTAGAAATTTGAATATTAATGAAGTTTGGGTTTTTTCTCTTTTTTTACTAGACCTAAACATTAGCCAATACATTTAAAATTAACATCCATTGTGGTCTCAGTAAAGATGCATCAAAATTAGCAGTAGTGGAAACTACACAAGTGGTTTAAGAAATCTGTTGGACGGTAAACGAAAACTTTTTCCCGACAATTGTAGGTAAATGTGTGAAAGTCGGTAAAGTTGTCAAGCCTGACTGCAGCCGGCACAGAAGAAGAAAGGTAACAGCTCAGCAGACGGCGAGCTTCCCAGACGGACTGACTGGACAGAGGTATGTGTCACAGCACTGCTGGTCATATTGGCGTCAAGGTCACAGACTGCGTGAACGCGTACAGGCATAGGCAAATATACGCCAGGTGTACACTCCACTCACCCGCCCGACAGCTATACGTGACTCGGGATAACCCTAGATGCATCGTTCTGATAATTTAGAGTTTCTGCAGCTTTTTAATGTAAACAAAGTGGCAAACGTAACAACAAAAAGGCGCTTACGGAAATTCACTCCTTGGAGTAGTTTGGGTTATCTAAGTCACGAGCAGGTTTTGTGGATGGCAAGGATTTGACAACCTCCAGCGATATTATGCAAGTTTTAAAATGACGGGACTTCAAAAAGGCCTACATATTTCTAACATGATAAATGTTTTGCTAAATGCTAAATCCACAGTGTATTATTTACACGTTATTTTCTCCATATTAAAATATTATACTGATTTTAGTAGTTGACAGAGCAGCCATCAGTTAAAATATGTAACACGGGTAAACTTACTTGGGGAAATATTCCAAACACCGTGTACTTTTGACTGACCTACCTTGCCCTCGTGAATTTTCATAAGCGTATATAATGTACCGGACTAGAAGGTAAACCACAGGTGTCACTATAAATATGAATGTCATTTATTAATTTACAAAGCACGGTACTCCAAAGTGATCTCTTTACCGCAAACCACATTTAGTAATTTTATACTAGATCTAGTGTTTTAAGTAATTGTTATGTGTCCCACTACAAACTCCGTTAGATTTTAAGGTTAATTATACTAGAGGTTAAATAGCTCAATGTTATTAGTTTGGCACAGGGACAATTACTGCCGCTTGAGCGCTGGTATCGCTAAGGATTATATGCTGACCTTACAGTAAATATAGGGTAGAGGGAGTAAGTATCCTCTATACATCTACGTACGAAATTGTGTGTTCAACATGTGTCACGTGACTTTAGTGAAATATGCGCGGGATATTTGAAATAATATAGAGAGGTATGATAATAATCGCTTAGTAATCACATCTACGATGGGTTATTTTGGTCCCTTATGAACATATTAACTAAGGAGAACATACTACCATATTATCGCATAGTATAATTGCGTAGAAATTTCAGAACGACAAATGTAAACAATGTTTGCCACGTTACTGTTTTCTTTAACCCAGCTGATTTTAGTAAAAAGTAAACATTAGCTGCATACTTACTATAAGGTTTTGAACTGAGATCTTGGTGACATCACATGACTAAATATATATTCTGGAAGGTACGCCATAAGTTTCAAACAACACGACTGCATTTTTACGCCGAGAAAACATAAATAAACGACATCAAACTCTCGAGACCATGTTGGACACATATTTGTGACGTCATGTTCCCTCTACTATATATTACCTCTATGATGCCGACCAATCACACAGCTTTCGTCATATAAAGTTACACAAAGTTAATAATTTAAAACAAAAAACATTTGTTTAGTTTAAAATTAAATTTAAAATTGACTTCTGTCTTTCCCAAGCCTAGTTGTATTTAATTTGACTACGGTGTCGTATTTTATCATACTCTTACACCAGTCAGCGATAGCAGCACAATATTTCCCTGCAGCAAACACTCCCATTAGAAACCACGTTTACTTTCCAACCTGCAGTACAATTAACCTAACTTATATCTAGTATTTTTCCCTTCAAAATAATAACATTTAGGTTACACAGTTTCATTTTCAAGCGTAAGTTGTGTAAATGTTATGGAATATTTGTATGTGTGTTGTGATATTTTGTCTGTGTACTTGCTGATGGAACTTTATTTAGTTCATTTGTCGTTAAGAATATAATTTTTGAACGTATTTAAAATTCTTGTGTATGTGTGTATGTTTACGTACTGCAGCTTTCTCTCCGCTATGTTGAAATGCACAGTAGTGGAAGGGAAGCTCGAGCTTCCAATTTTTCAGTTTGGTTAACCGACAGTGGATTAAACTTTTTCAATTTCAAACATCAAATGATACATGTAGATATGCCACGTGCAAGAGTAACATATGAGACACTGTTGTCTTCATGAAACTGCAGCTCTAAACTCATGCTGATTGTTCATAAAAATATGACATTTATTTTTATTTTGCGTGTGCTATTTTACTGACTACTTTTCTAATTCATTAATTGTGATAGAATGGTTTCATAAAGCAGCTTATGTTGGTAGGGAATAGCGAGTATATAGCGTACGTTGGTTGGCTAACGTGGACTGGCAGCCGTGCGCATACAGGTACGCCACGACACGACTGACTCATAGGAGCGGATCAAAGAGAAAGGGGAGGGCGCAGGGTATCCGGCCCAACATTTACTTTTTATCCTCTAAGTATTAGATTCGACTTTTTTTTTTATTAGAAAACGCATTTAATACAATTTTTAACCTTAAAATAGAAATGTTTCCGAGTGAGGATTCCTGGACCTGGAATGTGGGTATATCTACTTAAGACATGAGCGCTCCCAGTGGCGAAGCGTGGGCGTGTTCCAAGACATGCAGTATGATATCCGACTATATACTCCGAGCAGGTGACAGTTATGTTGCTGAGACCCAGGTGTATAACTGAGCACTAGTTAGTTCCTCGCCTCTTACATACCACTGACTGAGGAGTGTACCTGCCTCTACCAGTCAAATGGTCCCACTGTCAACTGACAGTTCTGTAGTCACTGCTAGTCACTGCTTGTCCTACAACACATCACGCTTCGCCACTGGGGCCGCCCGCCCCCAAAATTCACACCTGGATCCCCCTCTGTTTATTCTATTTTATATTTGAAGTAAATCAGGAAACATATGATTGTCTAAAGTACGCCGCCTTCCAGACTGAAGGTCTCCTGTGAGTGCCTTCTAAATGTTTCTAACAAACTCAATTTCCTTGCAGCATATGTAACCGTCGAGTTGTGAAGACAAGCCTGCTACATGACCAATATTGTCGTTATGTTGCTTCGGTTACTGCCATGTTGTGTTCGGGGGGGGGGGGATGTGATTCCAGTTTTATAAACGGAAAACTTTATCGGAGTTTTTTTACCATAAATACGCCAACTATACTAGTACCAACATTATAGCACTGATGTAAGTAGACAACTTGAACGAAGTAGACGAACAATTAATGTATCTTTTTTGGCGAAGGGTTATGTTTACTGCGCAGATTTTCTGATCTCAGCGTTACTGCAAGGTAATTGTATGTTACGAAAGCACAGTTGGAATGTTTACCACATTTACTGAATCACCGCTTTGAACGGTTCCAAGGAATAACCATGAAAATACTGCAAACACATTCAAACTGCTACGAAACAGATAAGTTGTGGTACAAACATCATCATTACTTGCATTTCTAAGACAAATGCTAGACAGCATTAACCTGTGTTTCACGTCACGACATATTCAAATATAATGTTTCAGCGCAACAGCACTTATTTTAATTGCAACAGGTTATCTCCGGCAGTGACTCATTTCTAGGGACAGGAAAGTTTGCAAATATAGTTGATTGTGTGTTGCACCGAGCAGCAGCTAGTGGACAAATACTCAGGGCTTGAGTATATATAGGGCTGTGGATTAAACTACGGACCTGAACAATTCACGTTTCCGTTTACACACGCTATAATTCCAGCGGCTGTATGTTCGTGTCACTATCGCAGTTGCTCCACTGTTGTTTACTTGAATACACAGATATACTGACGTGCCAGTGAACCCGCGGATATTTACAGTCTAGTTACAACGTGCAGGTCATTGGACTTGGGAAATGTTGCCGTGAAACTGCGAGTGTCTGAGAAGTTTACCCAAGAACAAATGCAAGTAATTGTTCCTGGAAACAAGCAGTGACCATATTGAACCGTGCCATCTCAGTTGGCTCTCAGCAGTTGTTGAGACCATGCAGACTGACATACCTGCAGTGCAAACACATGCCGCAGTACACATGGATTCAAAACTCTGACCTCAAAGACATTCTAATATGAAACAGCAGTGTATTACATGCTCGCTATCCGCCAACATAGGCTGTGCACTTACTGTTCTTGCTTTACATATGTGTATGTAAGTTCAATAATTAATCATTGACATTCAGAATTGCATTTGGTATGATCTTAACGTGAAACGTTTTTGTCTTTGATCTTAACTAAGTTCGGATTGGAGTATTTATTTAACACGAAGGTTCTTACTTGGATTCCAACTCAATTCTTCTAACCTGTAGACTGTATTTTTGCTGGTTTTCTTATACTCGTCGATTACTATTTCATTGGATAATCATGGTTAAACGTACGAAAAGTGTAGTTGTTATCTTTACATTTAACAGCGATGGTGTGTCATTTTTACAGGATTTTGATTGGATTATGTGAACTGACTACTGGCGTAAGAAATATAAAACAAGGCATGGCATACGTAAACAACAAAACCTGTGATTCATCCGAATTACAAGTCGGAAAATGTAAATGAAACTAGCAACTTCGAAAAAAAAAATCTTAATATACGGAAAATGAATAATAAACAAGTTAGAATACAGGGGTAAGACAACATGTAATGCTGAAAGCAATGAGAAACAAATCAAGATGGATATAAAAACTAAAGAAAGGATGAAGCAAGTAGTAGGCTATTACAAATATATATAGACTCGATAGCAACCTACAATACAGCGCATATATGTTTCACGAAAAGTCGACCACGTGAACTGTTAACGCTGCGGAATGCCACAGTTAGATCTTTAAATCAATATCATATTTCCTCAAAGTAGGCGTTTAATATTAACGAGAAAATTAATAATTGAAATTTCAATCTGTGCCGGTAAATGAAAAATTCACCGTCTACATTACGAACCACAAAGTAAAACAGTTATTTCGGAATGTATTAATTGTTGTTACGAATATATGTAAATGAATAAACAGGAAATTAAACTTGCCGCAGACGCTCCGCTGTTCGTTAACTAAACACTAAATACTGTCTTCCCGGGAGATGACGTCACAGCTGCTAATTTCCGGCATCGAACAACGAGATATCAATTACAATACAGGAAACACTGCGATGTAATCTGCGAGTTGTAATAGTTAATCGCTCTTCACTGCAAAGTGTTATTTACTTTATTTTTTCTTTGGTAACTGATTACCGAGATATTTTGTATAATGTTAACACTGTATTGGAATATACCATTACATTCGGATTTATGTTTATTTTAAACTGTCATTTGTTTTATATTTAGAGCCAGGATTTAATTGCGAACATGTTTCTGCCCCAGTCATGTTTCAATGTCTTATGAGCTCATCTGCAGCTGTGCTTCAAGGTCAGTGATTGGCTGTTTAAGGGCGTTGTACCCGTAAAATTTAATTTTTTTTATGTTAGTACCAAACACTGTTCAACTTTTGTACATCAGATTACACGCCATTTCCCCAAATAAAAAAAATTGGGCCCCCATAGTTTTTGCATAATCAATCATCGAAGTCACAAAATGGCCACTGCGGTGCAGCAAAAAAAAAAAAAAAAAAAAAGGAATTAACTAAAGAATTTAAAATTACAGGAACTGAAAGTCAGTGTGCCAATGCATTTCATGACATGTTTGACAAAAGTTAGTTTTGAACATTTTAGTAGTGGCCAAAAGTAAAAGTTATGCAAAAATGTACTCATTTTCATTAATTTTTAAAAAATACGAAAAGTATAGCATTTGGTTTACAAAAGTGTCTTAAGTAGCGCACATAATTAAGTATCAATATGAATTATCTTGTTTCTGCAAGTTAATTATTTTTTATTATTTTGGCTACACCGCAACTACCATTTTGTGAATTTTATAGATGATTATGCTAAAACTATGCGATCTAATTTTTTTTATTTGGGAACTGACGTGTTGTCTGATGTGTAAAAGTTGAACAGTGTTTGGCACAAATATAACGTTTCAAATTTGTACGTGTCCAACCTCCTTAGCTGTCACTGGTCTTGAGACTATACTAGCAAATCTCTGACGTGTGGTATGACAACGTTACTGTTATCTCTGTAGTCAAGTGAGAGATGTGTTTGAACAAAGAGTTACAGCTGTGCTCGCCAGGCATTGAAACCAAAGTTGAGAAAATACTTCCGTGACAAACTGGTGGCTCTATGTATACTGTATATTTTAGTTTTAAAAATATAAACATTATACATTTCACTTGTAGAATTTAAAAAAAAATGCCAACTAGTTTACAAATAGTTATTTTTAAACATACACCGATCTTTACCATGTGACGGTCAGGGACGGAATATCGATCGCCTTTAATTGTACTATTCCGACCGAAGAGTAACGATGAACTGCTATAACTAACGATTCTCATAGATATGTATCGATTACCAATGAATGTCGTTGTAATCAGTGTAAAGTCGACAAGGTGTGACTATGTATGGTTTTTAACGTTTCTCATTGTGATAGATACGTTACCAGCCCTCTTGCTTCCGCAGCTTGTACAAAGAAATATAATTCTTACGGAAGAAAATACCCAGGTCTGATGATTTGTTCAGGTTGTTCAACTACTTCAAATAATGTCACTTGCAACATTCGCGTACATCACGCAACTTCCGTTAATGTGTAACATCCAGCGCCATATATATATATATATATATATATATATATATATATATATATATATATATGTGTGTGTGTGTGTGTGTGTGTGTGTGTGTGTGTGACATTTTCGTATTAATGTTTGCTTCCGATTTATTTGCATATATTTGGCCATGACTGCAGGAGTGCATGACTGGATTTATTTGCTTGGATATACTCCATTGCGAAATAAAATGACTGTCAGAAGAAAACTAAAAATCAGACAAGAAAACATCAATAAGCAGAGTATGCTTAGTCATCAGAATACACAACATGAAATTCCAAAAACTGGAATCGTGACAGATAAAACAAGGAACAAACAGAAAAAATGAATTAAATAACAAAACTCTAACAAAGAAATCAATGTTGACATGCGACACAACGAAGAGACGAAACAAAACACAGTAGTTTTCCAGGCAGTCAGTATTAACGATGTTTCGTGAACAGGAGTATGTTCCCGTCATCAGGTAGACACACCGGGTTCAGGAACACGAGTTGCTCAGACTGTACATGTGTCCGAAGACAGGAACATACCTCCGTGTGTGCAAAGTGGCATCTGTTGTCGCCGAAGTGAAGCCACAGTTGTGGCTGTGTTCACATACATTCCTGTCTCTTTGTTCTTTGTATTGACATTCTGTCAACTTACATATATGTTGCCACTTTTCATACACCTTATCTTCCTGTTATTTTGTTCCTGTGCCGTCTATCTTGATACAATGACTGTACCCCATTACGGAAATATTTTCTGTTATTATTGTTTAATTTTTAGTTTGGTTCTTCTGGATAGACTATATACCTGTCTGGACTTGCATGGCATATGTTGCGTCTAATACTAGCTTTTGTTTTTTATTTTTTGTTTTGTCGTTGGTTTTTCTATTGCTTCAGCCAAAGCTTCGCGTGCATTTTTCACGAAAACTATGAGCCCTATACAGTTGCAATAAGAGGACCATTTTTATTACAAAGCTTGCAATACTCAATAAAACATCGTCAAATGTTCCACTATCCCGATGGCAGAAACGTTTCGTCCACTTAGAGGGTGGCCACCCCTGTTCTTTTAGTAATGGCTGAAGCTATCAACCAGCATTTTTTGTGGGTTATAAGACTATTATAACACGAATCAATGTCCAGAGTATTGTCGTTTTACATAATTCTATTTCCGATATTTAAATTAAATACGGTTTTCAAATTCTATATTCTGCGGCTCATTACTCCCACAATATTACACTTAGGTACAAAGTGTCCTGCACATGTCCTACTTTATTTTCCATAAGGAATCACCTCCCTGCGTTTGTACCTGTAGTTCAGGACCATCCTGTATATATGACACACTAAGATTCTGCAGCATGTTGTTCAAATCAAAAAAGGGCAGCAAAAGAACCCATTCCCGCCGGTCGCAACAAAATAATGGGTGGGGGGGGGGACCGACATGGGTACTATGTAGGAAAAATAATACAATATTATTTATATACGTCACATTTACTTTAGTGCTAGAGTATGTTATGAAAGGGAAAACTTGTGCTAATAACTTGAAACGACATTTTGGGCCATTGGCACTTAGTGTCCTGAAGGCAAAGCAGAAAAATACATCCAGGAGTCTGGAGTTCAATCCTTGGTTAACACGTGCTATGTTAACATACTGTTAACATATATAATATGAGTGTTATTGTATTATAAATATCACGATCTGCCGCGAGCTGTAAGGTCGACTATCACTCGCTCACCATGCGTACCGTAGCCTCTACATGCAAGACACTCTGTCTTGCCCTTGAGAACGTATGTCAAGGTAGTCGTAATGCTATAATACGAGACAAGAGACTGAGAGAAGAACATCAGGGGCAGACCTAGATGTGTGGTCCACGCTGCAGACTCCTAGCAGATCGATACACACAGAGGGGAGGGGAGGGGAACATCAGGGATGATCATGGATTACTGCTGCTTATTAACGCCACTCAGACACTGGGGGTGACTGTCACTGCCCACCCTCCTCTCCCTAGATATAGTTGACACCACCAGACAGCCACTTGGCCATATATCCTTCCCTGCAGCTACATTACCGCAGTCCTAGCTCATGTCTCTCTTCTCTTACACGAGGGTACAGGATGCCACACCTCGAGAGCACACTTCAGCTTGGCCACACCATAATTCAACGCTAAAAGCATTAATCTATAACTGTAGGTTTCTTGAAGCTAATTTGCGAAAATTAAGCAATAGCTACTCTAGACAATAGTTTTAGCCAACGTTTTAAACAAAACAGTTTCCAGTGTTACAAATTTCTGAGGCACAATCTCTGACGCCGGAACCTCGTGCATTTAACTGCGGCGCAAGAGATCACGCGTAACGAATTAGTAATTCTGGATAAATATTTACTCATAAAGTTGGCAAATGCCATTATCTAGGATTGTAATTGAGTATTTTATCCATACTGGCCTAGAAAAAAGTGTGGAAATCAATTGATGTTTTCAGCGTTTATTTATCTACCACGCTCTACCTCAGAGTCTCAGCGGATGCCAGTGCAGGGTCGTACATGTTGAATTATATTCGATGTGGCTCAGTACGTGTTGAAGCTACACTGACATATTTATTCACATTGCTCAATTATCTTTTATACAGGTTTTACAGTACCCTGAAAACTGAGAGCAAGAAAGCATTTTTACGCACTGAAAACACTCGAAAGCTGTTATTTGTAAGTTTTTCCTTGTAATTTTATTAATTTATCGATATTTTCTTTTCCTCGACACAGAAAATGGTTTCCGTCAGGAACCAATGTCACTAAACGTGACTGAGCCGCACCGAATATAATCTAACATGTAAAAACCAGTCGTTGCTGCCGCCACAGCTATGAGGTAGGCAAGGCCCTTAACAATTACATGAACTCAAGTTACAACGAAGAAGCGACGGAATGAGAAGGGAGAGGAAACTGGGAGCAACTGGTTGAAATTTGCCGATCACAGGACCTACAACACATTTTCCTCAAATAAAGACAAATATTATATAGTGGTGTATAAAAATGCTAATTTTCATTTATCTAACAATCATAAAAATTCTACCTTGAAAATAGAATTAAGATACTAAAGCCAACACTGACATTTTTATAATTATATATTATACAATATTTTCCAAAATAACGTTAAAATTTCTTCGTCACGTTGTAGGAGACGCGAAGACGAATAAAATGATACAGTACACTTCAAGTCGTTGAGGCTGGAGGGGGGGGGGGGCGTTTCCGTCAATTGACACACAAATTGCAGATTTCAAGGTTCTCAGTATGCGTAGAAATAACAAAACATCTCAGTAGCGACGTCAAATAAGGCGTCAAGTGGGCCGAGCTAACAGTCCGGGAAGTGGCATTGATTCGATGTTCGTTCGGTGGGAACTCCCAGTATCTCATATGTGGGACTCGTATGTGGTGATACTGAGGACAGATGGGATACCACAGGGAACTGCAGTTCCCTCTGTTCATGTACGGAGACTTGACTGAAGACATGTTGCTCGTGTAGTTGCTGACGACACACGAGCCTACGTGACTAGCAGCTAGGGCGAGCTAGGAGCTACAAGTACTGGCCTGCTATATAAGTGTGCCTCAACGCCCGCCCTTATATCCGTCATGCGATATTGCCGGCTATCTCCCATCTGCCATAACTTTCCCCCGCCAGCCAGCTACAATAGCGGGGTTGTTAAAATGCAAATGTCTGGCAGGCTGTTATCATGAGATACGAGAGCGCGTCGCTATGGTCACCCCCCCCCCTCCTCCCACAAGGTACATCTTCCTGCTCGCAGTACGTCACGTGACCTACAAGTCGCCTCATCCTTTATAACGCCACTTATCCCGCACATTTCAGTCTCCGCCTTATTTTATTACTTACGTCTAACAGAATTTATACATATCTTCCACCTGCCCAACAAATTACCTGTTGTTTCTGCCACACACTTGACACCGAGCATATATTATGTTATTACATTCTCTACAGTTGGCATTATAGACTTTATAGACTACCGTGTTTATATTAACCCTTTAACCACCCATATTTTTAAAAAAATATAATAAAACCTCTGTGAAGTCCACTTCTTTATAACAAAACCGTATAACAAAGTTTGAGTCTGGTCCAGTCAAAACTGTATATAAAACAAGGCATTCTCCATTAATTATAACATTTATTTTTTGCTTCTTTCATTAACAGCAAATGCGTTGAGAAGTCTCCGTATATTAAACTTTTATAAGGAGTGCAATATTTTTCAGAACTGTGTTAAAAAAAAAAAGACTTGCACAGAATGTCATAAATTTTACAGCATAATAATAGTGACAATATAATGAGTTATTTTACATTTAAAAAATAGCATAGTATATGACTGATTAGGAGCTGTTTTTAAACAAAATTAGTGTTTGTTGCTTTACTTCTGTGATTGTTGTAAAGTAGCTGTAAATATTTAATAATTATTTATAACTTATGTGTTTCCCAAATATTAATATTTCTAAGATTTAATTTTATGGAGATACCAACTTAGTCATATCTTCCTTTACAGTGCTAATATAACAAAACCAGTGAGATTTAATTTCTTTAGTATCCACGTACTGAGGAAATATAGACATTGCAACTGCCTCATAATAAAGAACTCCTTCATAACAGCATTAAGGCGGCCGCCTACCTCACGCTTCAAATACATTGCAGTGTGTTCGTCAACAGGTTTTATTCCACGTGTGCCCATTACGCCAAGGTACGAAAAGAAAACAAACTTCAAACAAGGTCGGAACCTCATTGTTAAGACGCCACGCTCATTACAAACATTGTTTCTAAGCCCTCCAACATGGCTAACAACGGCCGTTTCAGACTCCCGTACTTCAAAATGTACTAACCGGATGTATGTAGAACTCAGGTTAGTTGCAGACTTTCCACTAATAAAATTATATGGTCACCGCTTAGTGTCCCATAGCAAAAACAGTTCGGCGGGAAGCTTGCACGCTAGTTCAGAGCTTGGTTCGTTGAGGCGACGCGGCATTTGATGCGAGCTTCAAGGTCGACCTTACTGCTCCGTCGCTTTTGAGTCTCTCACGCGCGGGTAGGCGGCGCCCTTAATGTTCAGTCCATTCCGTTTTGTTATGTGCTTCTTTGATCCCGGTGGTTACTAGTCAAAAAATAAATGATGTAGTTAAATCTGACAATTTTAAATCACTTTCGTTCAACCTCTCGTTGTGTGGAACTCTGGCGGAGGATGAAGAATGATAAAATACCGGGTACTGGTTCACTGTAGCCGAATTAAAAAATATTAGCTTACTTATTTAAAAATAATTTTACTATCCGAAAATCTCTGCGCGAAGAGGTTTACAGGTAGTCAAATAATTTTCAAATGAACACGCGAGTATTTTTGAACTGCAGTTATTATAGAGGCCTAGATATTGCCATTTAAAAATTATAAAAATTACAGTTTTCCATTTATGTAGATTTGTGGTTCCAAGTCCTTATTTTTCTAAAACATTTTCAAATTTTTTATTCGAAAGTGAAGCATACCACCGCATAGTGCTATATAAATAAACGCCCGCTGATAAAATACCTACTCGGTAAACAAATCTCATCGAAATTTGATGACTACTTCAGATTTTATTGACGAATGAGTATTCCAGTCCGCTAAACATTGTAGCTTAACATACCCACTAAACAAGCCATGGCTAATTTCTACCTGCCTCCCCCCTCCCCCTCCTTTTCCTATCACGGTCTTGTGCTGTTCCAGGCCACGCAATATTACGACACTGAGCATTCTAAATAACCCATGTTTGACAATGTTTATAAACGTATTTCCTGTTGCGTGCTGGTTTTTCAATAGCGGTACTGCGAGCAATTATGAAACTCTGATTACTGTTTTCTGTCGACCAACTTATATCATGTTAACTCTTGATTGTAGACTAGCCCTTTAAATACACACAGAGTGAATACTACACAATACTCACAAACAAAACTCTCATGTAGCAATGAATTGTTATTAAGTTTGATGAGTCTGACTCAAAATTGTTCTCATTTTACTGTTGAAAACCACAGGAAGTCTTTCATCTCCTTGGATATTCAGGATGTGAGGTAATTCCCGGATACGGGATGTGCCAAGTGATCTGATATGAGGGAAATACTTATTGGTGAAATGTCAAGACCCTTGTCTATGTGAAATATGAGACAGAAGTGGTACCAACCTTCCATACATTCCCACTCACTGATGTCCTGGACATGCCTTGTAAACTAAGAGCCTGGCATTGTTTACTATAGAGTATTGTCTGCTTAGTATAGGTCACACATTCTTGTGGTGCTGTCTGTATACTTCAATACCTGTGATCCTGTATGTTTCATTATTGTTATAAACATAATTGTATGAGACGTGCTGCAGCGCAATTGAAACACCGGGTGTAGACATGACACACGACATGCGCCATCTTGTAATGAGTGGTTGGCTGAGAGTCTACCAATACAAGGAGCGATGACTAGTTGAGGGGGCAGGGGGGTAGGACGCAGGCTTCCGGCTTGTGACAGGAAGTGTAACGTGGTCATGTTACTACGCCGGAAGTGTCAGTGATCCAGGGAGGGTATAGGAAACAAAAGACTCGCGGCGACATTGTTGTCCAGCACAGTTTCCTTGCAACTCCCTGGCGCTCTGATCCCTGCACCTCCCCCCTCCCCAATACCGCAATCTTACTGTCCTCTTCCCTCGTCCAGACATGACGCTGACAAGTCCCCCCCCCCCCCTATCCCTCCAGGCTTCTCATCAGTCCTGAGGACCAATCACCCTGAGTGTTCGGCGCCTATAGAACCTATGGTTGCCATTTCCTGTATAATTACCCTACATATGAGCTACTTCACTACACGGAACTAAAAATTTGTGTTAAAATTGAAAGTTAAAAAATTTGAATAATTTTTTTTTCTGAAAATATGTGATTTTGTTCGTCTCCATAAGGCGTGATACTTAATTAGGGTAGTTTATGTTGTATATAATTAGTAATAGTTAACAAAATTGTAGGTTTTTAATTTGTGCTGTGTTCGAACGCCATAGCCTTACATAGTCTGATAGCGTATGTATTTGTACGTGACGTGAGCAGTGTGGCCGTGTAATTTGACTGGTCAGGTGTACCAATCATGTAATCTCAATATATGGAAGAATACAGTTATCTGCCAGATATATACTCGCCTGACTGGACTTCTCGCACGCGTACTAGACTATAAGGGCGACACAGGTCTGGCCTAGTCTCTAGGCGCAAGCTATTGAACTCGTGAGCTGTCTTCTCGCAACAACTAAGGTTTGTTTACAAAGATTATCCCGACATGTCAAATATACTTAACACTATGACAATAGTCTGACACAGTGGCGTAGCCAGGATTCGTGTTTTTATGGGAAATTTTATAAAGTAACACCGATCCCGATAGACAAATCGGTGGGTTCGGGGGTTTTAAGGTTCAAAATGGCGATATTTAAGCAGTTTTAGTACCGAAAAAAAGAATATACCAGTGTTAGTAATATTAAGTTTTTTTTTCAGATGAAAAATTTTTTGAGTGAAGAATATTACTAATGGTTCTCTGAATACTCCCTAAACAGATTTACTAGTTTACTAGTATTAATGTAAATAAAGTGTGATACATATATAGGAAATTTATAGATAAATTCTACATTGCATGGTTTAGGGGGGGGGTTTAAATTCGGAAACCCCCCCCCCCATGTCTACGCCCTTGGTCTGACACACTGGATCCCATTTGTGTTCATTCTTGATACATTATGTTTCACGTAACGTCTAAAAATGTTGACAGTTCTGAGGAAGCCGACTGCAATGTTTACACGATAGAATGTCTGGCGTAATGCAAGGCTAAATGTACCGTACATACGGTACAACAGCTTGTTGGTCAGCAGATTGCACTGCGTCAGACATGTAAACACGACGCCGTACGGTAATTATCTACCGCTGACGTAGCATCAGAGGTCGTACATGACCCTCCGTCATAGCTAATAGCTGGACAACGATTAGGTCCGAGCACAACCTCACATTGATTTTCCCTGAGTATTTATAGTTGAAATATTTATGAAAATGCATGTATAAATAGTTATTGCACACGTGTACCAAACTTAGTGCACTTTCTTCCCTCCACCTTATTTGTACACGTGGGGCAGTGTCGCTGGCTGACTGAGGCTACTACTTAACAGATTTTAAAATACATTCCAAAAATTTTTGTATTCAAAAGAAAATAAATAAAACGGGTTTAAAAATTTCGATATTTCTGAATTTATTTTTGATTACTTAAATATTTTGTAGCGGATTTTAAAACATGTCATGCCCGTGACATGTACTTTCAGTGTAACAACCCAACCCCTCCTAAAATAGACCAACCAAACATAACCAAAACTTACCTTACTCAACCAAACCTATTCCAAACTAACATAACATTTACCTAACCTAATTACACCTAATCTACGACAACCTATCTTAACCTTTCCTAACATAACCCTACTAATCCTTACCTTAACCAATATTACTTATTCTAACCCAACCAAGAATAACCTATCATAACCCAACATAACTCAACTTAACCTAGCACAACCTACCGTAACATAATCTTAATCTAACCTTAACCAAACAAGCTCAAATTAACTACCCTAACCTAATTAAACCTAACCAAAACTAACCTAACCTTACCGAAGCTATCCTAACCAACATTACCAAACCTAACTCAACCTAACCTAATCTAACCTAACCCAACCTAACCAACCTAAACCAACCTAACCTAACCATACCGTACACAACATTAACTAACACAATCTTACCTAACACATCCTTATACTCTGTTTCATATAAGTTTGGATAAATTTGACAGCAACTTATGGGCAATAATTTCTTAGCATTTTGTGATTTGTTGCACATTGCAAGACATTTTTAGGTCTAAAATTAACCTGAATGATGAATTTCAGCATTTTTACTGCAGAGTTTGGTGTCTTGTGTAATTACAAAAATAACAAAATATTACAAATTATTGCACATAAGTTGCTGTCAGATTTATCCAAACTTATATGAAATGGAGTATACCTAACACAACCCAACCGAACTCAAACTGACCGAACAATACTTAACATAATCCTACCTAACATAACCCTACCTAACAAACCCCAACCTAATCTAACTTAATCTAACCTAACTATATCTAGCTCTAATTAAGTTCCACTCAGTTACCCTCAAACCATGTTCCATTAACTTGCATTAAGCTACACTTTGTTGCACTAAGCTGCACAAAGTTTCACTAACTTGCACTAAGCTACACTTAGTTTCACTAACTTGTACTAAATTAAACTTAGTTGCACTAAGTTCCCTGAGATTTTCCGAGTTATTATAGAGTTGCCCAGATTTACTTTGACTTGACCTGACTTGCCCTGAATTGCCTTGAAATGCTCTGAGTCGCATTGAGTGATCCTGTGTTACCCTGAGTAACCCTTGGTTGCTAGGAGCAATGACTTGCTGTAAATTACAATGACTTGCCACAACTTCCAAAGATTTCCCCTTGGAGCAGATGAAATTTATTAATATTAACTTAAAGTTTCATAAAGATTTTCTTTACACATAAAACAATAAATTTCACTGGTTTAAATCGCCCATTGGTGGTGATGATAATGTTTGTATTTTGGGAATGAACAACCTGAAAAAATATTTACAGAATTGTTTGTGTATCTGAAATACACGAATACGAAACATATCTGGAAGAGTGGCGAAATTGATCATGTGATCATGTGGGGTTAACGGTATCAGGTAAGTTTAAGTAAAGGGCCTAGTAGTGATGTGAGGCACAGCGGTGTTCAACAGCCGGCAGTGAGTCAGCTCGGGGATTATCGAGCGAGGAACACCCCCGGGTAACAAGGAAGAGTTTCTCGTGGCGCGCCCCATGCTAGTCTAGGGGATGGTGGGGGGGGGGGGTAGAGTTGCACGGGCCACAGTTGGCATATAGTTAATTATTGACGGTGTTCGGAAGCATTGTTGCTGTCGGCCTGCCGTGCCGCCGTGTCGGCCAAAGTGGCGCTGAATTATTCACTGACCTGGCTAGGAGGGGTTGAGAGCAGGGGAGACGAGGCTGGTACAGATCATGCCCTGCCCTGGCGAGGCGACACGACTTAGTTCTCAGCAACAAGTGAGCCACACCACACACTCTTGTCTTCTACATCTCCACATACGAGCAGTGCGCGTGATAACTTACCTCGAGCTAAGCTCTAGCAAGTCAGGGGCCGAGTAAATATCGCTGTTTGTACTTTGTATATGGTTGCGTTGGCGACATACACAAGTGCATGAGGTCACGTGATGGTACAATATAATTGTAATTATGTAACTATCGAATACTTTGGCACAAGTACATTTGCCTTGTTCGCACACGTGAAGATAAAACAACATGGGACTTTATTAAGTTCCAACCGTTAAGGCCAATTCACACAATCAAATATTTATTGATTTTAATTTCTTGAATTCAATTTACTGAATAGCACGATGATTCAAGATATTTTGATTCAATTTAGATTGAAGGTACCACTTCAAAAGTTATCACACAATTTATAAACAAATAACTCACAAAATAAATGATGTAACTATTTTATAATTATGTAGGCCCTACTAACCCTGCACGACACAAAAATACCTGGTGTAGGCAATATACAATTTCTTATATATGTGTATATATATATATATATATATATATATATATATATATATATATATATATGTGTGTGTGTGTGTGTGTGTGTGTGTGTATATATATATAAATTTAAAATAAATTCCGCTCGTAGTTATTTTTAAAATTGTATATTTCGCATACAAAATACAATAAATCTGTTATTTCAATTAATAATGTTAGGAAAATCTATTTTATATTCTTAAATATTTTGATTCAAGAAAATTTCGAAAATGTTCGAAACGAAAATCTTTGACGAAATTCATTATATTCAATAAATTGAAAGACAAAATGGCACCGGTTATGACGTCAGCGTGGCGTCACATGACATTCTAAATAAATTTCAAAGAAAATTAAAGAAAAATTTTATTTTGTGAAAGGCCCTTAACTAAAAGTGTGAGGAAATGTTTTACCTGCTCTGCTTCTCTGCAAACAGTAGTAAGAATAGTCCTTACGTAAATGACACCTGGCGGCATATTTTCCAACTTTTTACTCTCGTATACAATGCTTATACTAAGACAGTTACTGAGAACTATCTTTACGACGACAATAGTATTCTGTAACTAAAAATGGCGCCGTGACTGACGTTCAAAAGCCTCGTGACTCTCTTTATAAAAAGATCGGGTTACAGGTTGTTGTTACGAGACTAAGTTCATGAAATTGCACGATATATTTAAGTTGTGGTTTACTACCATCCTTGTTGGAAAACAAATCCGATCGACACGTTGCTTGGCAGGAGACAGAAATTCATTATTTATTTTTCGTTAAATAATGTAATACATGTCGTACATTGTATGCCAGTGTATATAAACTTCAAATGTCGCTACAAACGACAAATTCAATACAACACACGTGCTGCTATATCTTGGTAGGAGACACTAACGCTCACTTAACTGGGCAACCTTCATTATTGGTCAGTTTTCTGCCAATAGCGGCTCCATGTTGACAACAGTCTCGAATAAGCAGTCAGTACTTACGTTCCATGATTTAGAAGCAACCGTGATTATTTTACCCGTATACATAAAATTTGTTATTAGTTAAAATTATGACTGTAGATGCTTAGGTAAGAGTTCTATCGAGATACTGGACATCACTTCGAAAAAAAATATAGAGTTATGTTACAAATTTAGCTCCCTGGCGCGTAGCCAAGCTGTATTGGAAAGGAGGACTTAATTAAATTAAATTAAAGAATTAATTCAAATTTCTTAGTTTGTTATAATTTATTAGAATAAGCCTACTCTATAATAATATTGCAGCACTTATTAAAGTACAATTGACAACTCTATATGATGCAATACTTACAATCATTATTTACAATGAATATTTCTAACATCTAAAATCACCTCTTTAAGCATACAGTTAATAAATGACTCTCTCTCTCTCTCTCTCTCTCTCTCTCTCTCTCTCACACACACACACACACACACATAAAAAATATATTTCACTCATTTCTTTTAGTGTATCTTTCCAGCAATATCTCACTATTTATGGTGTCTAACCTGCTCATCCATCCAACCAAGCTCCATATATTCTGCCACCGTACAAACTTATCACTCTATTGCCTGTAAATGTGCTGATCGCATGCCGCTCCTTGCCACCGTTTTCATCTTCGCCATCGTCACCTGCGCTGTTGAGGTCGTCTCACACACATAGACTAAACACCACAACAACACTGCTGCTTAACTACCTTTATACTTGGCCGCGACGATAGCCAGAACATTCTCGCAGCTGGAGAACGAAGCAGGGTGACTACAAAAATTCCAGGTCTTAGGACAAGCTCCGATGATGGCCCAGCCGCGTGACCTTCAAGGTTGGCTTAACGATGATGGGTACTGTTCTCTTCCTAGGCACCTGATGACGTCAGCGGGAAAGAATGCGTGGTGGCCGAGTATGTTGGTTATATTAGGGGGAGGAGTGGTTTCGTAGCTTGTTGAGTCATCTGCTCGCAGTCGAGCGCTGTCTCATTACGGTACTACATTTCCTTACCATTCTTTACTTCACGGATAGACATTCATAGAAGCGTAACTGGATCAATACTCGCTGTTGAATAGAATAATTTCAGTTAAGGAGTCGTTTACAAAATGGATTATTTCATAAGTGGTTATTCAACATCTGTTCTCATTGAATCTCCGTAGCCGGAAGCTTGGTTTAATGTACCACGAACAACAGCTGAGAAATGTAATTTGAGAGAGTACACCCAATATTCTAGTGTCATGAAACATATTAACTTACCGAATAAGCGAACGAAGGTAAAGATATGTTGTGAGGTTATAAAATACTGGAAAGCAAATGACAATGCACAGTGGACAACACAAAGTTATGTCAGCAGTGTTGTCAGAGAAGTGCTCTTGTTTGAAGGATTGACTATAGAAACTGATACTGGGTTACATTTACTAAAGTGGAGGTTGGCTTCCTTACATCAAAAGCAGAAAAATTGTATATTATAAACATTCACACCCTGTAAAATACTCCTAAATACTCCACAGATAATATAAATAAGGTCAGCATCATACTTGTAGCCATAACATCATTCAACAACAATTAATTTTACTACCGGTTACAAAACTTGATAGTACCTTGCAATACACCGAACTAATCTTTCATTAATAACTCAGAAAGTATTTATGCTTTCTCTCTTGTTTTTGTGTAAGGGCGTAAGGAAAGTATTTGAGAAACAGCCAGTACAGACAGAATGCACAAGAAAGGAAGTGTTTGTCTTCCCTGGCAACATAGCCACCAGTATGTTCCAGCAGGAGAGGTTACCTACACCGCAGCTACACACGGTGATATATGTCTGCAGGCGACTACACCACACACGTGCATACTTGGATCCTAGCCCTGGCCACTGCTACGCTCTGCTAATGGAAACTCCTATTATAGCGTAATAATTCATGTGAACCTCGCGCAGTCATAACCCTGGCTTGGCGCCAACGTACGGCGCAACAACAACCTACCCTCCTCTATCCTTCCATACCCCCCCCTACCCCCCTTCATCTGTGGCTGCCAACTGTGCCGCTCAAGTTTCCTGTCAACCAGGCAAGTGGTGCAAACTCTGTCAAACTGATGTGGTCTACGTCAAAGCGACACATAAGCTGACCGATTCCAGTAACATTAGACTGAACAGTTGCTATACTAATTAAAGCACTGTATTAAGGGTGTTCAAGTGCGGGAGAATATTGTAATTTTATAAGATATGCTTGAAACAGTGTTAGTTTTCAAGACGTTTCTTGCGAGTATATTATCCTCTTACAAAAAAATTAACTCTAAATGTTTTCCAATAATGGAACTAAACAATCCATTACTAAATGTTTTCGTATTTTTAAAAATAATTCTTTTATCGATTTTCTTAAATACAAAAATATTTTGTAATGGATTTTAGAATATGTCAAGTAGTAACCTGTGACGTGTAGTTTCAGTGTAAATTTTTAAATTTATTTGTTTTCATTGGTTTTTGTGGCTTATAAGAAGTAAAAGCGTGCACATGTTGACTTTGAAGTGGCATTGTGAGAAAATTGTTTGGTTTTTATTTATTTTTTTTTGTAAGAGGGAAATTTACTCCCCATTAACATCTCCAAAACTAACACTATTTCATACAAATATAAAGTTATGCTTTTTCCCCACTTGAACGCCCTTAAGGTGAGTAAAATTATAAAAATAGCTTGGATAGTATTGTCGTATGATGACGAGGTACCGTACCGCACCTCGGAGGATGACATGACATGAGGTCCTACAGTGGAGAGGCACCGGGATGATAGGGGAGGGGGAGAGGGAGATCCCCGAGAAAACCCGTCAACCAGCGACATGCGAATACCCGGGGACCGACCTCGCAGATATAGTTTCACTGCACCAGTCGCTGCCGCTAACTTGGGAATACGCTTAATGAAGTAACAAAAGCTGCAACTATGCTACAATTGTTACACAATCAACTATAAACACGTATTCTCAGTCGGCTCCACTTCTCACTTTACAAGCCTCAGTTTTTCATTATTAAGTTTCAGTTTTCCCAAGGTCAGCTTAGCAGTATAGCCGAATATAATAGGACATACGCTTTGTTTAAAAATGACTATGTCTACTAACCTCAACTTCTTTTCATATTCAAAATCTGTCGTCCCACCACACAGCTCAGAAGTCTGGTCAGCAGCCACAACTGCTCTGAACGTATCAACACCTCTTAACACCAGGCATAGTACCAACTGTCAAACACCACGACACATTAGCGCCATATTTCAGCGATAATTTGTCTGCGTGGCCAGTCGTGTCTGGACCAGGATATTTACTTCGCTCATCTCATAAGCGCAAACTATAAATATTTTTTTTAAAGAATAAGATATTGATCATTTAGCTAATAAAAAATAATGGCTGTTTCATGTGTTTGAAAAATATAGATACCTTTATTTTAGTAATATATTAAAACTTATAGTCATTTGTGAATGCATGTTATAAATTATAATTTTATTGTTCGCATATTCAAAAATTCCACCAGTAAGATTTTTTTAATGGATAGTTTCTTAGGAATACGAATATATCAGGTTTCTTGCTCTTTCTTTACATTATGTATGCACTGTAAAGTAACGGAATATTTTTGTAGGCCACGTAAAATATATTCACAACCGACGACGTGCCGTAGCCTATATCTAAAAACTTCCAATGATGGCTCTTCTGTCACACGTGCTCGGCGTTGTAGTTTGTAACACGTATATTTGCACGTGGACTGTACAACTTTTCAATGTGTTGATCCGTTAAAATAAACCATACTCTGAAATTACCATTAACTAACCCATGTAATCGAACAAAAATTTTGCCGGGAATGCAAAAAAAAATCCAAATACTGATTTATTCCATTACCAGTTAATGAATAATACTAAATAAATAAACCAATTTGCAAAATACAGTTAATTCGTATAAATTTTCTATGTGCACTGTCGAGAGAAAATTGTAGAAATAGAAAGGTAACATTGTAGCGAAACACATAGGAAATACTGAACATCCAGTTACATTTATAGTCTGTCTCACGTAACTATTCCGTACTTTGGTATTTATCTTGTGAGAAATGTGCCTGGCAGTTCCATTGTTTGGATATTTAAACCTACCTGGCTTCCTGGAAAGCAGGGTCTCCACAATCCTGTTTACAGACACACTTCTCAGAAGTGAACTGTCAATATATGGAATACTTACATGAGATAGACTATAGATAGAAAGTTTCCTGTAAACAATAGATGATAAGGATATTAATAAAAGGGCTTTGGAAAGATAGTTGAAAATATGTGATAGGTTGGGAGGATTGTGTCACCTTTGTTGGCAGCAATTGTTTTAAATTGATTGTGGTCATTGCTTTTATTTGTTTGGATATACAGAATGTTAGGTAATTGATGGTCACGGACTGATATAAAAACTAAGAACAAAGTATTCTTTGTAAAGAGTTGAATTGGTCTTTGTTTACGAGATAAATGTCATGGTAGTTCAAACAACTACCCTACATCTTAGCTCGCAGGTATTTTGAACCTAAGCTCGTAAACTAAGAGCCCGGCTATTATTTTTTTAGTTGTTGTAACGTATTGACCTGCTGCTACAGTAGTATCCACAATTACCTGACATCCTGTACAAGAATGTGTTAACATGATCAGTGCAGTATACAATCATGCAGGTCAGCAGCCTGCTAATGTTTGATAACTGTCGTATATTCACACTGCCCTGCAGAGAGACTGTGTTTGTAGCTGGAGGCAGGAACTGAATTATTTATACGGGCTTGGAAAGAGCAGGGAAGAGGGAGGAGGTAGTAATAACAAAGTTGCTCGCATGTAAAGCTGGGTGAAGTAAGAAGTTGACGAGGTGGAAGGAGGGGGGGAACTTAGCATCGTGGGAACACAGCGGTGTGTCACAGAGATCAGCCGTGACCTCTCTCTCTCTCTCTCTCTCTCACTAATATAAACTTCACATCCTCCGCCATATTGCATTTCTCCTAATTTTTAAAAATAACTTTAGCTTCACATTTATTCTATTGTTGTATATCTTGTCATTACTTGGCGTAAAATACGTTACGGTGAAAAGTTAACGTGTAACATTAAATCAACTGTTTTGTTAATTTGACTTTTGTAACAGAACTAGGTGTCAAAAACATGTCCGTTCGGTTACCAAGCCAAAAGGTTTTACTAATGATATATTTAATATCTGCGGTAGATCATACTTGAGGCACATGTATTAAACTTAATTAGGAACAATAAAACATATCGTAGACGGTGGCTTGCGTGGTGTATGGACCAGCGTTGTAGCGTATCACGTATATTATCCTTGTTACACATGAGAACTGGTCAGCTATGTTGCCGGACGATGCCGCTGGTCGGCGAATTTCTCGGAGATCTCCAGTTTCCCCCGCCCCTTCATTCCGGCGCCGCTCCATACTCACATCATGTCACCTCCCACCAGTGCTAAAAAAAAAGACCTCGTTGTTTAGCGCTGACCAAAATATCTCACCGTCAACTATGTTGCCAGTAACTTCATCTACTAAGTGCTGTACCTTGTTGCAGCCGTGATAAATACAAGGGCAATCATGCTTACAAACATCAGTATTACAATTATTATTATTTTATAAGGAATGTGTTTGTATTACGTACAATGTCTTAAACACATACTCAACAAGAAACATATTTTTGAAATTACTTTCATGGTAACTAAAATTTATATATATATATATATATATACATAATATACATATATGTGCTCCATGGTTATTGGCAGCGTGTCTATGTGAAGTGATGTATCTCGTTAGACTGAACCAATTACAATTACCTTCCTGCAACACCACGTGTTTGTAATTAGCTGGTAGAATCCCAAGACTCGTGACAGTTCAAATATCCAATCACAGACCTCCAAGCAGAACTGCAGTCGTGCACGTAAGACACCGTAACAAACTGGGGCAAAATAATTTTCGCGAAAAACAAGGGTCCCAACTTAAGCATGTACATTATAGGCTAAACAATTGTTTTAAAATTATTCAAAGTTTACAGTCACATACGTGTGCGTGTAAGTTGTCCGGAAACGGTCGTATAGTAAGAACAAGCGAGCACTGGATTTAATTGGAGACGAAAGTACTTGTGGTAAGACGTAAGATGACATTCCACATGCACGATGTTTTAACGTAGCGGGAAGCCCTCTTTACTCTCCACATATGTATCTTACTGTCACTCTTATGAAGATCATATTATCGGCGTAAGTTCAAATACCGAGTTTCTACGTTCACCCTAACGTGACATGTCTAGAATAATATCTGGACTTGTAGCTGCACAACCTCAGGACAACCCCTCCATCCTTGTAGTTTATCTCCTGAGAGAGGACATGTCTTATACACCAGCAGTGATAGTGGAGGGGAGGGATACAGAGAACGGAGTACGAACCTAACCTCACTCTTGTGTGCAGCCAGCACTCGAGCACGTACGTTCAAGTGTGTGTGTGTGTAAGTGCGTGCTGATTGGTGCACACATTCAAGCTCCTCCTCTCTTACTACACGTAGTTGCTAGCCAACACACGGACACGACATGCACAGCCTATCTTCTATCATTGACGACATTCACACTATGTTTCCTATAACCTCAATACAATCTGACAGCCGCGTGTCGTCTATAACTATAGAGATGATGGCTTACCGCGGGAAAACTTGATTGTTTGCTGGATCTCAACACACGTCCAGTTTACCAGAACATTACTGGCATTAGCTTGTACTTGGAGCTGTTACCCTATTTGACTGAGCCAATAAGAATCCTGTTATTGTAATATTTAATGCCTTTTATTGGTCTGCAGACAGCTACGTTATGTCAGACGTATATCAACGAACCATATATGGTACAAGAAACTACAGTGATTTCAAGGCTATGTTGGCGCAAAATATTTTCAAACGATATACCATCATCTCCAGATATAACCGTTAATATCTATGTCACAATACATGACAAACTTTGCAGTGCAAATGGTGGAATGGACATGTTATGAATTTTAGAATAATGTCTTTCAGTTGGACACATATTACAACATATTAACATTTACAGCCTATAAGTAGCTGTCCAATTTTACTGTAGTTATATGAAGTACAGTGCAGCTAAGCGGTTATGGGTTGAGTTATACAAACTGTTGACATCACAAATAATATAATGTTTGCAACATTTGTTTGGCGGTGCTATTTTTAATTCGATTTATCGTGTTAACAATTCTTAAGTATAAACTTACAAGGTATTAGTAGAGACCTGAAAAATTCGCGTTTTCTTTTAGGGACAAGCTAGAATTCCAGAATATTTAGGTCTGTATGATGTTCGCAATTGGCCGTTGACTTACTCGACACTTCCTGGAAGTTGCTGAGCCAGTACTAAAACAGTAACTGAACACAGGCTCATTTAACTGTGTAAGAGAGAAGCTAATAAACAGCTGATGTCTGCTTGAATACACACATTTTCTTGGAAGCTAACCTACAAGGCCAGCGAAACCGCGAATTTTTCCGGTCTCTAGGTATTAGACAATACATGTTTAAGATTACCAACGGTTACAAATTATGCTATATGAATGACAGGCATCAGCAACAGTTGCTAGGAGCGCTTACTTCAGCTGTAGTCATAATCTTCCCCTCATGACCGAGCTGCGATGTGTTACTGCTGATGAGAACTGAACCAAAGGACGGACTCTCAGACCTCGTCAGCACTAAGGGAACCGTATCAGTAAGCAGTAATTATTTTCTCATTGTCAGCGGTTAGACAGTTTCGGAACGACTGCCAATGTAAATGACACAAAGCTAGTGCGTGAAAACGAATTTGACTAGAAAATACAGTTTCTTAACCTGATTAAACTTTATTTCTAATAAGAATAATTAAATCGGGAATTTGCAAATGGGACCAAGTCCACTTTTTGAGAAAAATATGTCAGCAAAGCATAGTATGGATTTGATTGCGTAGTAAAATAAGCTACGGAGAGCTACCATCGATGTTTGGTTAAAAATGTGATAATTTATTCTTTCCGAACTGATCCCTACACATCGGTGTAGCGTGTTTGCGAATATCCTACTACTTGTTACACTGAGTGTAGGAACAACCTACATGTTGCTAACATACACACGGCGAGATAGAGAGATATATATATAGATAGATACATAGATAGATAGATAGAATAAAATAATCCAATATTTGTAAGAGAAGTTTTCATTTGGCGCATGAACGGATTTGTACACTGTAAAAAACTCCATAAATAATAATGGAAGTTATTATACCATACTTAACATAGTACAACTTGTATACAGAGAAAATTTCTGATCTATTTCTCTCAAAGAAGATCCCTTGATCCATGGCTCGTGTTATAGAAAGTGTACAATGTCTTACATGACGGTTGATATAATAATTACGAACATTTGCTATACCTGGAAGACAGTAATCTAGTACATAATAAGCTTAAAAAGTTAAGGAACATAAAGTTTTCTTTTAATATAAGAACTGTATTAGAATGAGTTAAAACATATATGTACCAATAACGAGCAGGAAGAGCTTCGTGTCTAGCAACATAAGTCAAATTACAGATTACACCCATTCCATATTGCACATAATAGCAATTATACCTATGCACATAAGCATTGGTTTATTGTGAACTTAATTCAAATGTAGACATAAACACCAACTGAGAACATCACTACACACACAGTCTAATAGAGATGAGTCTTTCTTATATAAAGGTAACAAATGTTCAACATTCTAACTGTACAAGTCTGGTAACATCCCTACTTGACTGTTTACTAGAATGTACAGGAACGCTGCATTGATGTATAGGAAACAATATTATCATTTATTCTTTCTTAATTAATATCTGTATAGTAAATTAATAAATATTATTTAAGAGTAGCACGCCATACATATTTTTTTACGCAAAGCTTCTAAACATGTTCCCGTTATGTTAATCTATTAAACGAAAAACTCGCTTTAAATTATGCTTGATATTTTCGCAAATGCGTCACGCCTATAAGATACATGGTTTTGGGCTTCCCAAATTTGACATTATTTTTTAGACTGTCCAACCTGATTCATTAAACATAAATATACAAATTTTCGTCAGACTTTACGCCTTTCTTTACAAAATAAAAGTTTAGGAACATAGTTCCATTGAAGAAAACAGTGCGCCCTAATTAAGTTCTCTGCGTCGAAGAAAAGACAAGTTCTCGCAGGGAAGACAGACGCCAGTTGAACACAGCGATACTCGTAGAGGCTATGAGTCGAGTGGTGTACTAGTAATAATCGACCTTACATCCCGCGATAGATCACGGTCCTTGTAGTAGCTACAATATCGCTCATATCAGATATGTGACAGTATGTTGTTATTACTGTATCAATACACAAAGGCTTGAACTACAGACACCGGGATGTATTTTAACCCTTGTCTTCAGGACACTTATAAAGGCATCCCCCCCCCCCCATTTTCGCTTTCCTCTATCTTTGATGGCAAATGGAAGGACTAAAGTAAAAAGTGGCGTCTACATATAATAGTTGTTTACAATGTTGCCACAACAGTTATTTACTAATATATGGGTATACATACAAGCATTGATGCTACAGAGGGCATCTTGGTGGAGAGAGATTATTGATGGTGCGTGTCGTCTGTATTGATTATAGCGGGTTCCGCCAGGACTTTAGTGTAACAACATGGACGCTAACTTACAACTGTTGTGTAGGCAGCTGAGGGCAAGGTTATGTAAGATATAGCCGCTTGCTACCTGGTGTATCAGGCCAGATGCTGGGTCCATCATCTTCTCTCCTACTTCCTGCCTGCCTGACTGACTTTACTGCGCACACCAGCTGCGCATATGCTAGTCTCTTGTTCATCTACATGCATCGTAGCTCAGTCAAGAAGTTGAGTAGACAACAACACTTAAATATCTTGTACAGTAACGAGACTACATAAACCAACATTTACACATTTACTGTCTGTAATAATTAGTACGTTTCAAAGACAACGTATATTTCATGACTGGACTTTTCTAACAGTTCAAAAGCAGTTAAAGCAAACATATTGAGTAACATATTCAGTGCAGATTTATCGAACTTAAATTGCTCAATATACACAATGCAAATTGACAGTTATAAAAATGTATTACAGATTTCAGAATTTAACGGAGAATAAACACATCCACACAGATACGTATATGTTATTACCTGGTCGTTATTTACATATTTAATCGTATGAGTAAGTGCCACACAAAAAATAATGATATGTGTAAGAAGTGTAGATTTCATACTCTATGTGAGTAGAAGAATATGGAAATAAATAATGCACAAAATTATAGTTTCTTGCGGGTTTCAAATAGTCACTGGTTATACTGGTTTCCTTTTTATTTTACACGTGTATTCGTGAGCGAGGCTATGTTGATTTAATTACTTAATAGGGACTGCGTTTATTTAACTGTAGGGATAAACTTGTAAACAATTTGTCTCCCTACATAGTGATTATTTTTCAAAGGCTTTTGAAACACATGTCATTACGCAAGGAATTCAGTCAGTGAGTTACAAACACCAATTCCAACATTAAATCGACCCAAACTAGCCCCAGGTACAGTAAATGAACCAAGAAATAAAAATAACTCAGATAATTCTACGAAAGCAATTCTGTCATTAAGTGGCGAAAGAACGAAACAACAGACAAACTTAATTACGACTAAAGTAAATGTAAACTGTTGTTCTCCTCTGTTTACTAGGTATGTTTGTTTATTTGTCTGTTCATCTGTGTGTATTTTCTGGTATTTTGTGATAACGTACCTCCCCCCCCCCTTTTTCCAGTTTTTGTAGTAGCGTAAGTCCAAAATATTCTTGCGTTTGTAATTTGGCACCATAAAATGATAAGTCTATAATTTCTAATGTTGGTGTGTGTATATGTATATACAGGGTGGGGCAACATAACTTCCTTTTTCAACACGGCAGTAAAACCCATTAAATAAATCAGAAAGTTTCCACTTCAATTTACATAACGTAGTTACATTATCTAAAGTTTCGTTTTATATAGTTTTGAAAATCAAATCAGGTAGGTGACGTTCACCATTGTCCGGAACTGAGTAAGCCGATTTCTGGCATGTCTCATGACACTTACCGTAGCAGGGGGTATGTTGGCAATTCCTGCCCGGATGTTGGTCTTCAGGACGTGTAGGGTCCTTGGACGAATGGTGTAAAGGCAGATTTCAAATAACCCTACAAAAAAAATCACATAGAGCCAAATCAGGGGAGCAGGATGACCACTCCAAATCGCCCCTTATTGAGATGAGGAGCTCCGGGGAGTGTTTCCTTAAAGCAGCCATCGATGACCTTGAAGTGTGGGTCGTTGCTCCGCCTTGTTGTAATCAAAGTTCCCCTAACTTCAATTCATCGAGCCGTCCGAAAAGTACGCCTCGGCGGAAAACACATGCTCCTCGCTATTCCAACGCATGGTGGCGACTTATCGTGGTGGGGAACAAAACTTTACACCCACACCTCTCGAATGAGATCATTCCCGCCCTGCTACGACATATACAGCCTGAATGGCGCACATTTCAAAAAAGGAAGTTATGTTGCCCCATCCTGTACATACACATAGGTGTGTGTGTATGAGTTAGCACATTTTGTAATGGCACATCTCAGGTTAATTTAAGTAAGTTATATATATATAAAATGCCGGTCGACGACATAACATCAGACATGTAAAATACCAACAGTTATGGTTCCATAAAGCGTCAGAAGAACAGGATTTAAATGAACTAAGTACATCATATAGCGTGTACAGTAGGTATGTACAAACACTAAATTACGGATGATTGTTATTGTGGAAGCTGAAATTTAATTTTATGTACTGTGAATAACCATCAACACTTGTTGAGCTGTTTTTTTTAAATTAAATTAAAAGATCTGTCTTACAACTGAGAAAGGAAAATTTACATAAATTGCGATATTAGTTTTTATTAATTGCACAAAAAGACCACCATGCCAAACAATAATAGCTCCGACATTGTCTGGCATGACTCGATCCTGTTACACTTCACTGTAATTTACATTCGTACAGTTTCACAGTCTGCGGTGAAGTTATTGTTATTTCAAATCGGTAAGACGCGACGAGATAAATAGTAGATGAGCTCAGTTCGCTGCGGACAGTTAGGCGGCTGGTGGCTGTCGTTTGTTTCTGAGAACGAAATGAAATGATCTCATGAATAAAGCAGATACTCGTAATAACGCTTCGAGGAATACTGTCCCATGTAACAAGTAGACGTAGCGGTTATTTTGAAACAATGAGTGCATTTATAATATACAACGACCAGAACTTAAGCCAGATGTGTGCTTGCTTTGTTAATGAGGATGACAAGTTGCTGCGCTTACCCCTATACCTGACTGAAAGTCACTAAATATGTTTAATCTTATAGGCCGTTCGAGATAAAGTGAGTACAAAAATTTAACCTTTGTAAAATATCACTAGCCGTTACTGCATATAATTCAACATTAACTGTAGTCCCCTTGCTGCCTGCATGGTTGGCAATATTGTTGCTTGTATGTTCCTATTTAAATACAGCAATACTGAAACAAAGTCAACCTAGGTAGACATACTTGTATGTACTTTATATTATTTCTAGGATTTTTTTATCAAACAATAAGGTTTCCTACCGACTGTACAATATTTCTTACACGAGCAGACATCACGTGACGTGACCTAAGAGGCTAGACATTGCTCTTCGTTAGCCGTTACGTGCGGCAAGATACTAATTGACTGAAAGTAGAGTTTATTGAGTGCTCATTGTATCCTGAACTGCTCGTATAAGCACATCGCCAGGGTAGGCTTGCACCGTGAAACACACACATGTATACATATACCTACAACTAGGGACTGGAAAATTTCCTGAATTCAATTACTTGCAGGCAAGAATCCATTGTACTGTGCATACTTAGGCCCCGTCTATTCGTTCATTGTCTGTTGTTCCACAGAGTAGCAGCTAGTAGACAAATAGTCGGAGCTTGAGTATGTATAGTACAATGGATTCTAGCCTGCAGGTCGTTGAATTCACGAAATGTTCCAGTCCCTACAGGCTATAACCGGTCATTCCAGACATGGTGCGTATACACTATACAGGGTGTTGCAAAACTACTGTGTTGTGTACAATGTTCACATGTAGAGCAACACAGAATGTTGTGTGGACATAGGTGCGTAAACGCAGTGTTAGTGCAGCACAGTTCACTTGATACACTGCACAGCACCGTGGATCTAGTTGCTGTGCAATGCTACATCGGGCAATGCGCACTATGTAATGAAACACGACTCTGGTATGTAGCTGGTAATAAACAGCTGCGACAACATTCCACACAAACATGATCCAACCTACAAGCTACGTACTGTACGCCATGTACAGGACTCTGTATGTTGTACAACCTATGTTCATATAACATTGTTTGTTTCTCTACATGTCAGCATTGTTGCTATTAATACAGACACACAGTTTTGCAACAGCCTGTATACTTGTTTGTTAATTTGCTAACGTGGCTATGACGTCTATCCGATCAGAATAAACCTGTTTACGATAAGTCACGAGATTAGCGCAGGCACAACTAAGGTTAATTCTACTACAGACTAGAAAGATCAATGTTAAAAGTTTGTTACATGGACAATTTCTGCCGCTTGAGCGCTGGTAGCAAAAATGGGTACAAACTGACCAATCACACAGTTTTCCTGAATTTTAAGTTACATAAAGTTGTTAATTTAAAACGTGAAGTTGGTTTATTTTCACTTATATTAAGTTAAATGACTTCTGCCATTTCCAAGCTCATTTAAATTAATTTAACAATGTTTTCGTAGTTCACTGGTTCCTTGGCGATAGCAGTGAAACTAGCGGAGAAAATTTCCCTGTGCCAAACTCTATCATAAGAAAACACATTTTCTTTCTAACCAGTAGTAGAATGGACCCTAGCAGAGCAAAGTTACAACTTGAGGTGTTGGAATAGACACTGAAGAGTAAAGTTTGCAAGTGTCCACCAAGAGACGAGAGCGGCTTGCAGATCAAGTAATGCTGCTCCAGAGACAGTTCAAGTTGCTGTCAGCTGAACAAACACTCCAAGTGGCTCGGCAAACACCAAACATAACTAGAAGCGAGGTGAAGATGTACGCACTTCACACCTGGTAGAAAATATACAACATAGAAACACACAACTAATACTGCGACTTGGATACAGGAATGCTTATTTACGCTATGGTGAGTATAAATGTACAGATTGAGCTGTATGTATGCAGTATTACAATTATGAACACTGTGTATTTACGTTTATACTCTGTAGTATGTGTCGGGATTCAAATATTTGATGTGACGGCATTCAGTAATATGTTTAACAAATTTTTAAAATGTCAATATTTAGTTTTAATTGCCGTTTCCTTGTAGTCTCTTAGTGACAACCTCTAATAACTCGATCAGATTAGTGGGTTTTATTTTAGAGGATTGTTAAGCTTAATAAGGGACGACTAACGCAGTACCCAAACGTAAGTAACGCTGCAAACATCCACGCCCGTGCTGGTATTCGAGTCCAGGACCTCTCGCATCGTAGGCCGATATGTTATCTATCTCGCTACGGAGCCAGGCCTGGGTTATTAGGTAGCGTTAGCATGAATGTCTTGACATAAAAGTCAGGCCTTGTTCTATATATTATAGTCTCTTCCGTGTAACTTCTGAAACATTTTACACATGCTTATGGGCAAAAGGTGTGAGTAATTTGTAATGTGTGGCAAAATTAAATATTTTAAATATAAAATATTGTAATGGGCATGTCAGGGTCATTTTACAGCTTAAAATGTTTTGCACCGTGACATATGATATAAAATATAACACATAAGTAGCTTCCAAGTGTTACTGATGTGATATAAGACAGTATAGTATGGTAGCTAGTAAAGCGAGGCTGCAGGGAAGACAGGGAGGGAGATGGGGGTAGGGGCGGGTGAAACATCAGAACCCTTGGGGAGAGGGGAGATGGGGCGAGCCCCCAGGACAACAGCTGGTGCAGGGGCAGTATAGTAGAGGAACAGGTGTCTACGACCCCGGGGATGTAAGGGTGAGAGTGAGGGTTGTAATAACTACCTACCTATACTACTGCAGCAGGCAGGCAGGCACGTGTACAATACAGCACATATAGCTGCCAGGTGAGATGTTAGTTATACTACAGCTGCCTGCTAACATGTCACTAACACGCCGCGCAACAAGTACCCCCCCCCTCACTTCCTGCCCCCTACACTAACATCTGCCACTACCTCTGTATGTAGCCAGCTTCCTCCAACCTGGCTCTCAGCTCAACAGTATATATTCCCCGTAACAATGTTTCCACAAGACATACACAACACATGTTTCACATTTCAACTACACACTTTGACATTATTAGCAAATAAATTACTTCCATATTATCTCACATTTATTAGAAGATAAGAGAGAGAGAGTGTGCAATTTCTTGTCTTACAACGAATGTCCCATAATAGGGAAGTAATTTACTATTTGACAATGTAACAACTTAAGACTTAAATTAAAAATTAAAAAAAAAAAAAAAGACTCACAGGATACTAAATTTCAAATCGATTAGACCTGTAGAATTGCTCACATTCAATAAAAAGAAAAAGAAAAAATTATTAAAGAGCTGATCATCTTGAACGGCTGAAAATATTTCCCTGGATCATAGCTAAGAACATTCTCGATCAACTCACCTTCCAAACAAAACAAAACAAAAGCAGCAAAATTGGTCAATTCGTTTAGGAGCCACGATACTACAGATAGACGGGGGTTAAAACAAGTGTATTATATTAGCATTGACAGCATGGAATGTCAACAATGTAGATACGCCATCACGAATGTTCGTAGTGGGTAAAGTACTGTAAATTGAAGTTGGCTGACAACATCCCCTTAAATAACTTCACTCATTTTGAGATAAAAATAAAACTGCCGCGCCTGAGCGTTTTCTAGACAAACTATCTAATGACACTTCATCTGCCTATCTTAGGCTTAATGCCACTCACTCACCGAGTAATATAATATTGTATATTTCAAACAAAACTTTATCCAAAATAACCAGACATTGCTTGCAAAGAAGAGCAAAAAAATTGTACGTAAATGTAGATGCCTGTAAACAAATGGAAAGTGATTGTGAGAGAATTTGGTCAGCGCTTAAGGGGCCCGCCTCGTTGCCATAAAATCACATTGCAGTATATTTGAAAAAAAAAAACGTTTTACACCGAAACTAATACACGTGTGTTCACGCCGTTTGTCTACGAAAAGAACAAACACTTCAGACGACTGCCCTTAAGTACTCTCAAGACAACACACTTATTAGAAATCCCCTTTTACGGCACGTCAAAATGGGTCAAAACGGGGATTTCAGGCTGCTATAGCGGGAAATATACTAGCCGAATACATGTGAAACCACTTAAGGGTAGTGCATTGGACTTTAGTGAAGTGATTTCGTAAATAAAACAATAGGGACACCACTTAAAGTCCCATAGGAAATTTGTTTTTTCGCTAAGACTGCATGCCTTAAGCGTAGAGGCGACGCACCGTTGTATGGCCCATACGACGTCGCCCTTAGCACCATACCTCACTCACACAAACACATGTGCCACGAGGCGGGCCCCTTAACATCGAGGTCTTCAGTGCTGGTGATGAGCGACATGAGGTGAGTATGGAGCAGCGCCGGAATGAAGGGGCGGGGGAATAGGGAGATCCCCAAGAAAACTCACCAACCAACGGCATCGTCCGGCACGATTCCCTGATCACCTTGGTGGGAGGCGTTTGGTCTGACCATGCGGCCACCGCGGCTCTTAAACAAACAGAAGGAAACAAAACAAAAACCTTCAAACCTAAGAGTTACCTACTTTCTATTTGACTAACGGAAAACATTTGACTGACGCGACAAGTTGTTATTGTAACTCCAGCTTGTCTTCACATGGTCGTTTAGGAATGTTGACAGCTGACATAGTTTTGTTTTAAAGGGAACGTGAGATATTCATTTCACTCTGTGTACAGTATACAGTGACTCACGTACCTAGTGTCACAATCAAGAAACCTGTGAACCTATAAACTAACTGAAGTTATACCAAAGAGAGTATATTTATATATACGTTCAAACATCCTAGTTGGGAATAAGTAACACATGCCAGTAACACATGCCAGCAACTAGTAGTTATTATAGTCTAGTCATGGCAAATTGTACAATTTATAACATCGTATTTTCAAGAATTATCATTGAAAATAAATATTTTGCTGTGGACTCAGATGAAAACATGTTATTACGGTAAAACGCACACTATTTATGCATTGCTTCCAGTGATGTGTTGATATGAACCAGCGACGGGAATGTATACACGTAATCTGCGCTACAGTACAGTTCTATACTACTGTGGAACATAGCTTCTGCATAGGACTTTTCTACAACACGACTTGCAAGTACAACTCAGCGTTAGTTTAGTTCTCATAGCGACAACGTGAAGTGCCAGTTACAATCACTCAGCTATACGTTACATAACATTACAACTCCGAGTACCAAGTTACACGGATAAACACTCTTCTCTATAGTCAGTAATAAATATATAATATATTGCTACTTCAGCTGTTACACAACTTAGACGTAATGGTTTAATAGTCACGTGACAATATCTACACATACAAGTGATCAGTAATGTGTTTATGATATAAGATGTTTGCAAACTAGTACTGCAGAAGTGTTAATCTACATCAATATAATACAACGACTTAAGGGTGCGATGTACAGCAGTTTTCATCACCATGTTTGTATTTGTCATTTCTACCAGATAATTTATTTATTCTTTTAGACATAAAATGTGACTCAATTTTGCTCTTACGAAATTTTTTTCATCTCTCAGAGTTTTCGCGTAATGGCTTGTTAAAGTCAAAATCTGCATGATTCCATTTTAAGGACTACACTAAAAACAACCGACATACCAAAATGAAAAAAAAATCACAGTAAATAAATATGTCGCAGGCTACAATTTAACGTACATAAAACCAACGAATAAAAACTTTTTGCATATAAATAACAATGCTGAAATTTAAAATAAAAGTTCAAAGTAATTCAATATTTAAAACATATTTTTAATTTTGTGGTTTAACATAGCTGAACTTGTAGCCTACAACATTGTTATTCACTTTGATTTTCTTTCCAGTTTGGTGAGTTGGTATTAGTGACGTCCTAAAACGGAAGCATGCAAATTTTGGTTTTAACGAGCCATTACGAAAAAAACTATAAGATATAAACAAAATTAAAAGGGCAAAATTACGTAACATTTTGTGCCATATACAAGAAAAAAAATCTAGTACAAATATAAAAATTAAAACATGGTGATGAAACTTGCTGTAGACCGCGCCCTTAATACAGTTATGTCAGGAAAGTATTTAGTAGACAGTATAATTGAGGACAAGATACGTGACCGTTACACTGAGACTTTATTGATTACATACAAGGATCAATACATCATATACGAGATGGTTGCTTGCTAAACGAAGACCGGCAGTTGTACAGCTACTTACAGTTTACATTCTTCACGACACGACAAACAGTCTCAACTAATCCCAAGACGCTTTACTACTATGATTCATCTGCAATATTGTGATGCTCATCTTCAAACTATATGTTATTATGACATCTCCATATTTACTTCCGCTATGGTTATTAATTCATTTATCAAGTTTAAAAGTTTAAATTTACCCTACGAATACTTGTCATAATCCCCACGTGTATAGGACATGTTTGGCTTCAAACTATGGAAGCGATAAGCCACTCGACGAAACTCAAAGACCTAGTGTTTTGTTTGTCAATCGTAATACTAAACTCGTATACACTAATAAATGGCAAATATTTGTATAAGTGTGGGCGTGACAACTTCGCTTGTTGGCGTGGCAAGGGTCCCGGGTTCTATCCCCGGGTAGATGACAGAGTGTTGTGTTTGTGCCTAGAGTCACATTCCTGTGGAAGGCAGTATTATCCTCGCCTAGTAGTCACAGGTGTTCCTCTGAGGTCGTCTACTTACAAACATTGAAGTGTAATGTCTGGAGTACAGGCAGGTTGAGAACACGCGTGTAGTACAGTCTGCACAGCAGAAACGACACGACGTAGTGTTGAGCGAGTGTATGCCTGCTTCTATGTGAGTGCAGGCCACATCACATTATTATCAAATATTTGTACTTCTCTCATTTTAACATAATTACATTTCATAAATATATCTTCCTACTTCCTGGATATAGTGTGTCTAGAAACGACCGTAGCTTATAATGAGTAAGCCGCACCAATCTTTGACTAGGATAAATTGAAGACGAAAATTACAGTTGCAAAATGTACGAAGACATTTTATATGCACAATGTGACATGAGGTGAGTATGGAGCAGTGTTGGAATGAAAGGGCGGGGGAAACGGGAGATCCCCGAGAAAACCCGCTGACCAACGGCATCGTCCGGCACGTCTCCCACATGCAAAAATCCTAGTAACCGACCCCGCCGGGAATCGAACCCGGATCGTCTTGGTTGGTAGGCGAGCGCTCTGACCACTCGGCCACCGCGGCCCCTTTATATTAAGAGCGCATGTTCAGATACCGAGCAATTCAAACATGTTTCTACGTAATTACAGGACGTGGAGCGCAAAGTGGACCTTACTCCGTGCAGTGTTGCCACGTTGTGCACGAAAAAAATAACATTGCAGTGTCTAGTATAGCAAGGCTTGTGTGAATAGTAGAACAGTAAATGACAAGGCAGGTTAGGTATGTTTGTTTGTGAGCCACAGAACAAGGGACTTGGAGTGCTGCGGTAGGAACACAAGCAACTCTCTTCTCCTTATCTCGCTCTACTTTATGTCGTCCCTCTCTTCTTTAATGAACTCTTGTTTCATACGCTACGCTAATGTAATTCTGTCCGCCTTCGTCTCGCGACTATTCTTGGCTGCGTTGTTTTTTTATGCGCGTCACGATGACTTCTTAGCGTGGCTCATCCTCTGGCAAAGTTAGGGCGAGACCAGAGGCTCGCTATTGTGCATGCCATTAACGACGCGAACAGGCGATGCAATTAAGAACAACATTTCCAAGAAACAAAAGTTAACTTGTGTTTTTATTTCATCCGCCCAAGAAATTACTTTTAATTCTTTCTTTTTATCTACTTCTTCCACTTTCTTTTTTCAACTGTATTCTGTAATTCTTTAATCTGCTTAAATACTGTTATTATTCCCACGACAAACTTTTTATCGAGATGTCACGCGACATGTTAAAGAAAAGTCTATTTTATATTTTAATACGAATTATTTACGGCGATGCTACTCAAAAGGAGTTTAATTTTTATTTTTTATAAAAATTACTTTTAATTTATACATCTATTATGTGTGTATGTGTGTGTATGTGTGTATATGTGTGTGTGTGAATTAAATATATTGTTGCAGAAAGTAAAATATTTTGTTCCTTCACAGTGTTGTATTTGGTTGCTAGAAAGTGGTATTTTGGTTTCAAGGTATGACAGAAATTTATCATACGTAAATCCGTGGGTCGAACAGTGTAAGGTACAAATTAAAAATATCGAATAATATTATGCAGTCAAAATAGAAAGCATTGCCCATTATTCCAGCTCTAGGCAATTAAAACAGACTCTATGGGCGAATTAATATACGACATGCAGTGTCTTCGTAGTGTTATTTTCATATGTGACTTTGAGGCGTGGTACATAATTCATCAATAAAAATTTCAGTTTAAAAATGAACGTTTCTCGAAGGCAGTTTGCAACAAATATAAAACAGCAATGCTAGTCCAAAATTTTACCAACTTTCCGAGCAAGAATTTTTTCTCTAATAACATATCTGAAGAACAATCTCTGCTGCCAATGCCGTACACTTAATTGGGACGCTAGAGTTCACGCTTAGCAAATGTATTATTCTGGGTAAATGTTTGTTCATAGAGTTCACTAGTAACATTATATATAGAGGTACGTCAATTTTGTGGATTCACCTGGCAGTAACCTAGATTGCTCAGTCCTGTACACGCTCTGGATACAGTCGATTATCCATTGGCTTACAACCTTACAAGCGATAGCTCTATGAATCATTTCCTTATTTACTACTGGCTTGCAGTAGTCAAATGTGTTTCGTGACAGCCGCCAGCTAATCACACACGTGATTATGAAGTGTATATTTTTGGCGTTCAACCTGACCTGGAATGTATTTGCGAAATTGACTTATATCTAATTATATAGGTTTGCAGTTTAGTAGATTTTTACATATCGACTTTTAAAGACGTGTACATTTACAATGTTGAATTTGTTTTTATTTTCATAAACCTGGAAGTGTAATGTAGCCTAGAAATATGTGTAGACTACATGCATGTGTGTTGTGAAGTACAATACTTGTGGTAGGAAGGGAGGTGTGTGGTATAGGAGGGGGTGGACAGCTGCAGGACATATGCAGTGTGATGTAGGCAGATGTCTGGTCCCCCTCTCCCCTACATCATGTCTGGCACGCGACCACAACACTACACCTGGTGTTCCAATACACCGCCCCCCTCCTACATCTCTGCTCTCATACTACTGCCCACTTAACTATACAGGAATCCACACAATTATACAACTACGCAGTAACAAGTAGTTGAGTAGGAAACAATTGCTATTACTTCCATTCTTAGATTGTCTTCTCTTGCTGTTACAAAGGTGTCACTCGAGGATTTCTCTCCGCGTACTCATTGCAAAAGCCAGAATTTTTGGTCAGAACACTTTTTATGGTTTAGTTTTCTTCAAGTTACATTGCTGGACCTCTGTAGAGCGTTGCCATTGGTATTATTTATTTGTTTGTTTATTTAACGTGTGTTTTACATGGCTTCTAATACCTTCACGGTCTTGGTAGAACACCGTGGATGAAAGAATTGACTCGACCATGGCCTGTATTACGGGACGTCTCCAGTATTCGCCTGGAGAGATTGCGGAACATCCTAAAAAAACCTAGCCGAGAATGGCCTGACCGGGTATCGAACCAGATCCTCCGTAATCGGAGGCGAGTATTTTGCCACTTAGTAATACCTAGGTCGATAAAATTAAGGCGAGACTTACCCCGTGTCATATAACTGTAATAAATGATGACAGTTTGTAGTGTACGTTGTACCGTATGTTTAGTAAATGTGACATATAATATAACATAATGCAGTTAATACGAGTCTTCAGAACTGTCACAAATGTAGGCCTGCTGCAGTTATACGGAACATAGAATAACAACTTATTGGTTGCAGACACCTTAAGGGGACTGCCCTACCTGACACCTGTGGTGTAAACCAGTATAGGCATTTACACGTTTATTTATATCCGACGGTGCTCACAAATTCTTAAGGGCACGGACTAAAAAATGCCATCGTCATATTTTTATTTTTGTACCAGATATTTTATTCTTAGTTTAGATATAAATTATGACTAAACTTTGCTCTTGTTAAATTTTTTATCTCTCATAGTTTTGCGTAATGACTCAAAAACGTCAAAATTTGCATGTAACGGTTTTATGTATGCCTCTAAAACCGAGATTCCCAGCATTTTAATTTTTTGCATTTTTTTTTTTTAATAATTTTTGAATTTTTAAATGTTTCGTTGAAAATTTCAGCATGTTTTTTTAACACAAAAATATTTTTTTTTTACATACTAGGACTTGTAGCCCACAACTGTAACTTTTTTTTTTTTTTCAGTTTGATATGCCGGTTGGTTTTACTGGCGTACATAAAACCGTTACATGCAAGTTTTGACGTTTATAAGTCATTACGCAAAACTATGACAGATAACGAATTTCATAAAAGCAAAAAATAGGCACAATTTATGTCTACAATGAAAAAATTATGTGGCACAAATATAAAAATAAAAATATTACGTTGAAAAGTGTGACGTAGACCGCATCCTTAGTTACAGACAAAATCAATTTTGTACAGTGAGGAAACTACAGGAACAAATATGTGGACAAAATGAATGAGATGAGTTTTGAGCGTTTCTGAGGGTCTATAGACCGTCTTATCCTGGAGCGACCTCTGTTAAGATGACGTGGCGGTATTGTGCGGAGGAGTTAAGAGATAGGCTGCGTCTTTATTGGTTGAGTAAAGAGCAGGGCGTGGCTCGGGTAGGAGATATCTGTGTGCAAGCACGCGACATATTGGCTGTCTGGCTTCGTCACTTTGTACCTCAGACTATCACACCGCTATATGTCGTCTAGATCACTGACATCTATACTTGTGTCTGTCTTACATGTACCAGCTAGGCTAACACTGTGCCTAGGTCGAGTACACATAGTTCGTTATAAAATCATGTCTCCTAATCGTAGGGCAAACACTTTTAAGACACGAGATTTAAGCACAAATACTTTTTTTTTTAAACGACGTAACGATAAACAACTTTACGACAAACGAAATTAGGACAAATGGTTTTCGCATGTATGACTTTTGCAAACTGAAGTTTCATTTTAAGACATATTGCCTAAGGACAAACAACTTAAGGAAAGGGAATTTTAAAACAAACTGTTTTAAGATAAACGGCTTTATGATAACGGCTTTACGACAAACTATTTTAGGATAAACGTCTAGGACAAACAGCAAATGCGGTAGATGCTTCCAAGATTAAAAAATATATTGCCGTATTTTGTAAACTGCATGAACAACACAGAGAAAGAATATTTGGTTACCTGGTTGATAAGCCGTAGACGTTATAAATGAATAATCTGTACATTTAATATACGCCAATCATGTTCAGAGGAAGCGTTAGAACACTTATTTACAAAAAAATTAATGTGTTACAGGAAGAATTCCCAAGTTTTTATTCAAGATTATGAAATACCGGCAAAATGTGCAACAGAATTGTTTTGCATAAAATGTCTCCCTCGAGCCCTTTTAGATTAAAAAGTACATGAAGTGACTAAGCCTGTCAGGTAGGCAACCAGTAATATCTCTCTCAGCACCGTACTGTATTAGCATGAGTTTCCTGCAATATTGTGTGTGTTCGTTAATGTTTACGTTAGAGAGTTGCACAAATAACAAATAAGAGGTATTACATTACATTTAGGAGTAAATACTCAAAAATAGAAACATTGAACTTCTTATATTAATTATTTAGTACCAACTGTACCTACCCTATGACATATGTACAATTATACTGTCGCCGAAATAACAACCACAATTTTTTTAAATATCCCGTACATAAATATATTATCAGACGGTGTTTTGCAAGAACATTTTCTCATTTCTACTCGCCAAATGAGAGGACAGAGTTTACGAAAAGTATCAACTAAGTACTATTTCAGAGGAGCACCATATGATTCCTTACACAATCGCGCTCAAGCCTACGTCAATATCTTATCTCATCTCTACAGTACCGTGGTAAAACACCTGGTTCTTATCCGGGAGGAAACGGGTTCGAGTTACAGGACGGTCATCCGTATTTCAGGTTACGTACTTTCCCAGGATCGGTTCAGGCTGCTGGTAGTACTGCACCATACTGCAGTTAATGGCCGGTTATTTCGCAGTATTACAGTCTGTCAGAACTACCTGCTCACAGTAGGAGACATGTTATAACTGCTGGAGAGAATAAACAAGCTCATACATTTACATTTCTTCCAAACATTGCCTATAAAGTATATTTTTCTGCAGAAAACTCAAGTTTTAGATTTCATACATTATGTACTGTACGTAAACACATGTTATAAGCTTACAATTTCATTTTGTACTAATATAATAAAAATATCCTAACCACAGAAATAAAAATAAATTACGGTGTTACTAAGAATACTGATTTTTTTAAAAATAATTAATTTATACGAATAGAAACATTTTTGTGTTTGTAAAAACCGAAAAATAGTTAATTGAAACCTTGATGTGAGTTAAACGTAAATAATGAAATTTCTTGTTTTATTAGGAGGACGTTGTATATAATACAAGGCGCGAGGAATGTTGTTTGAATGAAATAAAAGGAATGTAATACTCGTGACATATTGAAGCCACTAGCTTCTCGCCGCATGTAAAGTGAGCAGTTAAGCAACAGGAAGGCGCGGAGTAGGTTGATGTCAGAACAATGTTGTTACACTCGTCTTCTCTCTCTCTCTCTCTCTCTCTCTCTCTCTCTCTCACGTGTGTATACCTGCCCAGCTGTGACTGACAGTTGGTGGAGTGAGCCGTCCTACATCCAGCACCTGCTGTCTTCTCTCTGATTGGCCGCTGCAAGAGACAACTATCCTGAACAAGCTGGTCACACTACACACGGCCTACGTACTTATCTAGAGAGAGAGAGTATACATATAGTCTGCACAGTGTAAGTATGCCTGTTTATAGCAATTATCTTATTAGAAGAGTGTCTGTGAACAGTATTGCAGGGACCTTGTTTTCCCAAGAAGTCATTAAAGGACAACACAATAAACCTGTTAGGGCATCTTTCTCAGAAGAAAAAATGTCAAATATCAAACAGACTTTATACACACACGTGTGTGTATATACATATACATACATATATATATACATATATATATATACATACATATACATACATATATATAGACAGAGAGAGGCTAATATCTGGTTATGTTTGTGACGTACGTGTCCCTATGCCATCCGATATTGCGATTCATATTGACGAGTTCTCCACCAGCGAAGGTTTCTGAAAAAAAAAAAAAATGGAATGGGGGAAGGGGGTGTAAAACGAATGTAGAGGGACAGAACGGGAAACCAAAATGTTTTATGGTCATTGCAATACATTCCGGGACACTAAGTAAATAAATAAATAGTGTGTGTGGCGAGGGTGCCGTACGAGTGTGTGGTAGATGAATAAACGCTGAAAACGTCAACTGATTTCTACGCTTTATTCGAAGCCAATATGGATAAAATAATTTATGACTATCCTAGATAACGGTATTTGCCAACTCTATAGGTAATTTTTTATCCAAAATTACTAATTTAATTCCTTATTCGTGATCTCTTGCGCCGCAGTTAAATGCACGAGGTTCCGGCGTCAGAGATTGTGCCTCAGAAGTTTGTAACACTGGAAACTGTTTTGCTTAAAACGTTGGCTAAAACTATTGTCTAGGATTGTTATTGTTTAACTTTCGCAAATAGGCTTAAAGAAACCTACAGTTATAGATTAATGCTTTTAGCGTTGAATTATGTACCTCGCCCTCTTAAGGGCTCTGCCTGGGTGAATGCATTTGGGCCGTTGTAGTCCTCGAAGTGTGGAACCAGTACCTTCTATGAGACATTCAGGGCTAAACCTATCATTTTATGAATTGTTATTAAAGATAATTGCGTACTGTACACGTCTATATATTTTTTAACATTCTGCGCGTAGATTTACACACATAAAACAGATCGTAAAAACCCCCAATTTCGGCCTTTTCGGTCGCTGAAAAATATGCTTTAATGAGCAGTGGTTAACTTGAAATTGTTATACACACGTGTATCGTTCCTTAAATATAATTCCTAAGCAGACAATTGTCGCGCGGTTAACAGTTTTATAATAATCTTGTAACGACTCTGTGGCCTAGGCAGGAAGTCATCATCACGCCCAAGACTTACAAACTGGGTTCATATATGTAGACGTCTGCACAACTCTGACATACGCCATGGCACGAGGTCCTCGCATGGAGAAGAAATGGACAACCGGAATGAGTGAGTGAGAGATTTTGGTCATCGAGGTCTTCAACGCTGGCCAGGGAAAGGACAACCGGAGATCCCTGGGAAAACCCACCAGCCAGCAGCAGCAGCGCCCGCCATGTTTCCCACACACAAATACCCGGATCACATTGGAGGAAGACTAGTGGTCAGGCCACATGTATCTAATATAAATGATGTATTTTTTAATGATTTTATTAGCTTCGTATGTATGTAGACTGTGTATGTATGTATGTACGTATGTATACGTGATTGAATAAATGTCAATGTTCACCGTCTTCCAGGCTGCTGAATTATTTGAATATTTTCACAAATATTACGATTCTATGACAATATAATAATTTCACAACTATGACCTCACCCAAAGTAAAAAAAAAAATCCATTTGGCTGAGATAGAAAAATTGTTTAAAGCAAAACATTTAAACAACCCGTTTAAAATAAATCATTACTTATTATCTTCCATTCTGTTTTAAGCTAAAACATATAATCATAGTTTTAAAAACTAAAAAAAAAGCAAGATTTTTTAGCAGTAAAAATTAAACATTCAAAATGTGCTTTAAATATAAATATATTGTTCAACATCTATAGAATGTCCCACTATTCAGTGAAACCTAATATATGAAAATTAGAATTGTAAAAAAAAAAAAAAAAAAGTGTGTTGCTCTCTACTTACACTTCATAATGGCTTCACTTCCACGAATAGCTAGCGATAAATATTTTAAGACAACTGGTACCCAGCCCACCACGCTTATTCTTATTTTAAGCTTAATAAAAAAAATATTTGTACTGAATTGTGGGTCATCGTATCATTCTTGAATAAAATAAATGCACAGTATTTGAAGATTATTGTCAACCTATTTGTTCATATCGGTACGAAAGCGTGTTTTTTTTTTAAATTCTATTTTCAAAGTTACATATCTCCCTTACGAATTGTGCTAGACAAAACTGTGTTGTGTAACTGTGCCTAATATTTGATGAGAAATAACCTCAAAAAATATACATAGGATGTTTCTTAACTTATGTTAACTTAAATATGTATGAGATGAGTTGAGGTACAGTTATACAACGCCACTTTCTCCTAGCACAATGTGTTTGTTATTATGACATACTTCCTATGGCGATGAAACTTCGCCGAGTTGTAGATGCGGCAGCGAAAGAACAAGAAAAGTATTTAATTACAGGGAAAGGGATTGAGGGAAGCTAATCGTAGTATACTAAAATTTAAGTTGCAAATTTTTCTTTTTCAAAATGCTTCTGAAATTCATTAACGAACGTTAACACCATTTAAAATTAAAACAATATATACATTTATTATTTAAAGAAGTTATTTTAGAAAATATATTAAAAATGGTTTTAACGTGTTTGGCACTTTTGATTTAATTACCAACAATATAATGGTATAGTAATAATTTATATACAATTTGAAGTGCAGAAATCTTTTTATTAAAATCTTCTTTTAATTTCTTTTAGAAAATTTAGTTTTTGGTAAGAAATTGATAATAGAAATACATATCTCCACGAATTACTGAAGATATTTTGGAGCAGTCAAACTGAACTTGTGTACAACTCAGAGCGGCATTCAATTGAAAACGAAATGAACGAAGTTGAGGAGCAACAGCTAGTTACTTATAGTAATATGAATAGTGACCTCACAAGATGTTGTAAGCAAGTGGTTACAGCAGGTTACATGAGAGCGGGTAGGAAGTGTACTTGGCCGAGGTAGAGAAGATGCTGCATGAATGTGGTCCAGGATTGTTGCAGGAAGGAGGGGGAGGAGTTGTAATTACGTCATCGCAGAGGCGGTGCGTGTCGCAGCTAATTGGCGCGCGTATCACAGTCGTGATTGATGAGCGTGTTTTAATTAGCGCGCGGAGGAAGTGGCAGACGCCTGCAGGGGCTGTTGTGCCGCATAACACGACCCGCCATCCCTCCACCTTCCCCTGTGTTCCCACATCTATATCCTGAGCCGTAGAGGATCACAAGTGACGCAGCTATAAGGGCGATCTTGAAGCGCGCATCAAATACCGTGTCACCACAACGAACCAAGCGCTGGACTAGCGTCAAACATTCCCGCAGATACATCTTTATACGGGACATTAAGAGCGCATGGTAGACAAATATGCGCTGAAAACATCAATTGATTCCTACACTTTTTTCGAAGCCGATATGGTTAAAATACTAAATGACAATTCTAGATAATGGTATTTGCAAACTTTATGAGCAAATATTTATCCAAAATTACTAATTCGTTACGCGTGATCTCTTGCGCCGCAGTTAAATGCACGAGGTTCCGGCGTCAGAGATTGTGCCTCAGAAGTTTGTAACACTGCAAACTGTTTTGTTTAAAACGTTGGCTAAATGATTGCTATTGTTTAATTTTCGCAAATTAGCTTCAAGAAACCTACAGTCTTAGATTAATGCTTTTATCGTTGAATTATGTACCACTCCATCTTAAGTGGTGACCATATCATATTATTGGTGGACAGTCTTTAGCAAAGATCAGTACACGTTTATATATGCGTTTCACATATATCCGGTTAGTATATTAAGTACGGCAGTAAGAAAATATATATTTCAGATATGTTGGAGGGCTTAGAAACAGTTTTTTTTATAGCAAATGGGGGCCGCGGTGGCAGAATGGTCAGACCATTCGCCTCCCACCAAGGCGATCTGGGTTCGATTCACTGTGCTGTCGGTTACTCAGACTTTCGCATGTGGACATCGCACCGGACGAAGCCGTTGGTCGGCGGGTTTTCTCGAGGATCTCCCCGGGTTGAACACTTTGCTCATAGAGGCTATAGGGCAAGTAGTGAGCTGGTAATAATCGACCTTACAGCCCGCGGCAGATCGCAGTCCTTGTAGGCCAACAACACGCCAAGAAAGATATGTTATTATTGCGTGTGTGAAAAGCCAAAGGATTGATCTACAGATGGCAGTGTGTATATTTCTGCTTTGCCTTCAGACGATTAATAATCAATAACCTAAAAATTCCATGTTTAGCCATTTCAACTATTTTTCTCTCTCTGATGACTTAACTCAGGGACGTAGTTAGGGGGGGATATCGAGATATTTCCCCCCCCCCGAAATTCTATGGAAACGTTAAAATTAAAAAGTATGTTTCACGAGCCAACACAATTGCAGACATGCTGAAGCAAAAGCTTAAATTTGTACTTGTATTTTTCATAAATCAGCATAGAGGTTTTCACTTTCTTACTATTTACTATCCTTAAAACTAATAAAATTTATTAAAGTGGTACATTAATTTTTTTGGTTCGCAAAGTTCTTAAGTAGCACCATTTTGTACCTAAAAAAAAACACATTTTCCGGGGGAGGACCACCGGACCCCTCCTTATATTACTGTTGTGAAGGGGTAATATCCCCCCTGAAAAAAATTGTTGGCAACGCCGCTGTATAGGACTAAAGTGTAAAGTGGCGTCTACAGATAATAGTTTTTATTTATCTCTGCTGGGAAAGGAACTAAGCTTCCAGAACAGTTATGTACGGTACATACACGAGCAAATATTATCTTCCTTGAGATGTATCACTGGCACACTATACCACGCTCATATTCTGAAGGACCCGGCAACGATTCCCAGTCGCTCATCTTCATGTCCGTTCAATAAGGGGTCTATTGCAGAGTCAAGTGGGGAAAATCTTGTGGTAAAGGTAAAACTAAGGAGAATTTGAATAAAATCTGAGAATTTTTCATCTGCATTGCAGAGTCAGGAAATTGAGGTATCTCAGTTGATGTGAAGTGTCACCACAATATTCGCGAGAAAAATAATTTCTCTTCGTACATCTACTTGCGCATGATAGTTAAAATGTATATTATTTCCCAATTATATCGCACGGAACTTACATGGCGGCGATTTGATAATTTATATTTAGTGTTTCGCATACTGTAAAGTTAAAAAAACGCAAAATAAAAATGGTAAAAGAAAGTCTTTGATTTTGTTTATAAAATGGTATCGTAAACATTTTGTTTGGAAACAAAAGTGCCAGTAAAAACATGACATCGCTTTCGTGTAAAACTGTACAGCGAATATAAATTATCAATTAATCGTCGATATATCTTGAACCCAGCGGGTTATTGTCGTATTTTTCGCGTTCAAGAGACACCAGTAAAGTAGTCAAAAATGTGATTAAAGGGTTTTTAGAAATTCAGTCTCTTAGGTGGTGAAAAGACCCGGAATGTGTTTTAGATAATTCCTCGATATCTATCGAACACGTCGAGGTATACAGTTAATTTTTGCTTCAGGATTTTGATTACAGAAATGATCGCTAAACTTTTTTTAAAGATTTCTCGAAATTCGAACTCTCAGTACTGTGCAGTGGTCATATGTGTTTTTTAATGAACAATCGATTTTTATTCGACTGAACGGGTTAGCGTCGTGATTTTCACTTCAATTGGATAGGGTCTATGATGAGAATTTAAAATATTTCGAAATTCGACACCCGAAAGGGTGAAAAAGCACACAATTTGTTTTCCATCAACCCATGCTATCTATCTATCTATGCAGTACATATGTCGAGGTGTTGTTCGCGCCAGAGTGATGCTTACGTAAGTATTTAAAAAATTATATGTTAATTTTTTTACTTAATAAGAGTACTTGATTATTAAGAATAAAACTAAGTTTGTAAACTTTTAAAGCAGACGATTCGAAAAGCACGTACGAGCAGCGAAAAAAACATTATACAGGAGTTTCATTCTACAGTAACCTATCGAGACGTGGTGTTGTACAACCTGTATGAGACCAGGACATGAATATTTTATTATTTTTTTTTAATTAAATTTTATTTTCATGAATTAATTCGACGTTCTGGTCTACATTCCGGGAGGTTCTGGGCTCGAATTCCGTTAAAAGCTGCGTGCGAACGTTCAATTCTGACACATAAAAACTAAGGCAGATCGAATTAGTGTAAATTGCAAGTAGTCGTTTAAAAATGGGCAAAATGTATTATGCAGTTCACTTTCAATTTAGGTTCCTCGACAACATTCGCTCACATATATCATCTCACTAATCTCAAGGTTGGGGCACCAAATACGTTTCCGCGAAACCTTTTCCCACCAAAACTTTGTTATGGTATTAAACTTTAAGTGAATATTATGGAAATATGTAATTGAGGGCACTGTCACCAACGGTTGTGCACAGGGTAAATCAGATGTTTTTCATTCGATTAACCTCTTACATTTAGGTGTATGTAGTTACCCCACAATGACAAATTTGTAGAGTCGCACTCGTGTTCTTGAACCCTATGTGTCTACCTGATGACGGGAACAGATTCCAGTTCCCGAAACGTCGTTCATACTGACTGTTTGGAAAACTACTGTGTTTTTTTTCGTCTCATCGTTTGTGTTGTCTGTCGTTTTTTCTGTTTGTGTCCGACATCTTTGTGTTTTGTTTAGTCTCATCGTTGTGTCGTTTGCTGTAATTCTGTTTGTGTTTTTGTTTCGTCTCATCGTTGTGTCGCATGTCAACCTAGGTTTTTTCTGTTTGTTTCCTTGTTTTATCTGACCAGATTCCAGTATTGGAATTTCAAGTTGTGTATGTATCCTGATGACTAAAGCATACTCTGCTTATTTATGTTTTCTTGTTTTATTTTTACTTTTAGTTTTCTTGTGACGGTCATTTATTTCGCAATGGAGTATGTCCATACAAACAAATCCAGTCATATACACATAGTTACAGCAACGGTCACAAATTTAACATCACCCTGTGAAACCGTCAGATACCACATAGGATCTAAACTTCTGCCTCAAGAGCTAAGTCAAGCCAAGTTTTCTCTGCTTCCTTGTATATATTTAGAAATGGAATCCCAAGAATTGCAATGGATACACCACTTATAGTAAAACAGTTATGAATTTCGGAATATATTGCTGCATGCAACTCCACAATTACCACATCTGCGAACATAAAAAATGTTTTTCATATTGTTTCAGTTATAACCACGTACACTTTTTCGTTTGTGTAATAAGGTAAGCTTGTCATTTTGGAACTACAATAAAAATTTCAAAATATGTTGACACATATATTTATCATTAACGTGTTCGTAAAATAAAAAAATTCTTCTTTTAATGGTTTTGATATATTTGTCATTGTACTGTGAAGTGAGATATCAGAGAACCACACTTTTTCGTGCAGTTCGTTTCTTCTAAAACTAGTAGTACACATTTGGTGCCCTTGAAGTGTCGGTACAGTACATTAATTAAATGTATGAAATCAATTTTAAACATATGCTTTCTTTTTATATTTTACGTAAGGTTAAATGTTAAAAATTTTTGTTCCAACATTTTTTTCCATTGCAGTTCCAAAATGACAAGAGAACCTCATTACACCAACGAAAACAATATAAGGCACGTATTATTTTTTTCCATGTCGAAAAATTTAATTATAGTGTTGCAATAATATTTATGGAAATACATAAGTTTCCCCGAGACATGATGTATACGTTGCATTCCTGGGATCCTGTTCTTATATGAGAAAGAAGTTACAGACAAATTGGCATTGCCATTGCGGTCGCAGTGTAGGTCCAATGTGTCCTTTGATGGTTTCACAGGATGACCTTAACATTTTGACTGATACTGTACAGATTGTAGTATTATACTGAATTATTTCTATCTGGGAAATATCGCATGTGGTGATAATTTCTCGCTGTTTTGTCGTAGGTATGTTGATAACCGCTAACTATAAAATTTAAATACAAGACACACACACACACACACACACATATATATATATATATATATATATATATATATATATATATATATATATATATATATATATAAACACCCCCTACAGACACACTGTATTTCAAGGGGTTCATTGTCTTATGTGCACACCTGCAGGTCTGCTACAGGATGTTTCAAACTGTGTATTACGTGTCTCAACAATTCACTGCTAATAACAGAACATTAAATGATTCCTGACTACAGCATATCTATTGTTTCAACAAATCAAGTTGACAGACTACTGCGGTTGTAAAATTTTAAACATTTCTTCGAAGAACGCTTTCTAATTAACGAATATAGTACTGAGATTAGGAATAGAGATTTGTAGGTTTCAGTCCTGAAGCTATTTTATTACGGAACACGTTTGTGTATGATATTTGAGTTTCCGTTAAGAATCTCAGTAGTGTGCTTATAACGATTCTGGACCTACGTATTTTTAAATGGGCACAAAGGACGGAAGTATTGTCGACTTCGGGTTGACTCGGTATTGTTCGGTAGTGCTCGGCGGTGTTAGAATGGTTTTCCCGCTTGTACGTTTAACAGCGAATTCACGCTTATTATTATCATTATTATTATTATTATCATTATTATTGCTAGAACTATTCTCAATCTGACATAAAAGTTTATACTCCAACAGGAGGAAGATTCAGTAGTTTTAATATTTTTTGGAATTATAAAAAAAAAATGTCAAGTAGAGTTTCTGCCATCAAATTCCAATATTATATATTTTTTTTATTTAGAATTCTTAAACGAAATCTTTTCATCCCCTTACCACAAATTAGTTACTGTAACTGATTACGCTTCAGCACGATGGAAGTGTTCACACACTCAGTAAACTGAAATATTTGTTCGTAGTTTAAGAAGGCGTGGTACATAATTCAATGCTAAGAGCATTAATCTATAACTGTAGATTTCTTGAAGCCAATTTGCGAAAATTAAACAATAACAATCCTAGACAATAGTCTTAGCTATCGTTTTAAACAAAATTGTTTCCAGTGTTAGGAACTTCTGAGGCACAATCTCTGACGCCGGAACCTCGTGCATTTAACTGCTACGCAAGAGATCACGCGTAACTAATTAGTAATTCTGGATAAATATTTACTCGTACAGAAGGTAAGTACCATTATCTAGGATTGTCATTGAGTATTTTATCCATATTGGCTTCGAAAAAAGCGTAGAAATCAACTGATGTTTTCAGCGTTTATTTATCTACCACGCACACTGAAGTTATAATTATATTTCTATTAAAACACATACAGTAACATTTCAAGGCACTCAAATTTGGTTACAGCGTCACCGACTATAACTTCATTTCCTTACACAAAATCCTGAGCTTTAAATTACTAAATGAAACTCTAAATAATTAACTTTAACTCAGTAAATTCTGTGACAGTATTGAGTTATTATATATATTATTTGAGCACATTCAATATGTGCATTTCATCACACTGTTGCATAAATGTTATGCTCTCGATAAATGCGATCAATTAAATTTTTTCGTATATTTTAATTTATTTCGTGGTATCAGGAAAGTAATCTCCAAGAGAAAAATTCATATTCTGAATACTCTTCTCTTTCAGCATGAGAGTTTTGACAAGCAAGACGAGAAGGGTATATTTTCATGGTATATGTCACTACATTTGGTCTGTAATCAATAATAAGTGTTCTTCTACACCGAGAAGAAACGTAAGCCTAAACTAGTATGTCGTTTGAGAAAAGATAAATATTAGACGACGTACGTTGCATAAACATAACTGCATTTTCCCAATATTCTCGAGATACCTTGTTGCCGTGTATACAAGCTTGTGTACAAGTGTATAATATTTTGCTCCATATATAAATAAGTTGACTTTCTGTAAGTAAGGAAAAGGATGTTGTGGTAAGTTGGTTGTGAAATAAAAGGTTAACTATAATAAACACTAGACAATTTTTTCTATTCTATTTATTATGAAAATATAATAAAAATTACTATCATATATAGCAAATACAATTTATTACGGTACAACTTTTTCAATCTTGTGATCGGATAAGCAATATAAATGTTACGTGACTGTTCAGTCCGTAATGTACTGTTTAAATTATTTATTTTTTCGAGGACGAAAGTTAAAAGCATGTCTCTTTTAAAAAATACCGAAAAATTAAATTCAACTGACATACTTATAACAGAAAAATTTAACAAACACGTTTCCTTATAAAATTGGTGATTTGTAAAAATTGGTTGTTCATACAATGTACATGTATACAGTTATAGAAAATGGTGTCTGGATGCTGAACTGAACCATAATTACTATTAATAACTTGCGTCTCTTTCTATCTAAGTTATATAATGATGGACACTGGAAACTATAACTTAGCATAGAAAGAAAACCACTAACTGTACTAATTTTTTCACTATCCTACATTGGTAGTACCTATATTACTGCTCTATTACACTGTATCAACATATCGTAGCTCGGAACTAAATTATATATCTAGGACAAGTATGGATCACTATTACAACACTCGTATAGTAATCATACAATTCATACACGTGTCCCTTGTGCTAGTCATAAGTTCCTATGCGGTGCGTATGAACGAGAAAGCTATCGTAATACTGTATTAAAATGGCAATAAAGAGCTCGAGTAGTTTATACAGAAAATAAAAATTATTCAACTTAACGAATAGTTATTTATAAATGCCAATATCTAATACTGTATGTTAACTTCTCTAGGCTGGGTTATTCAAACTTTAATTCTTCAAGTGGTTACATTATAATAACTATTTTCGAGGAGATCGCAATTGATATCTACGTAGTTCACAGTCTGTAAGTTACAATATTTTACACTTTGTTTATATCAGTTTATATATATATCTAATAACTAGTAATGTACAAGTTACGATACTGAAACTACATATTGCTGTCTAATTATTACTTTAACTGGGCCAGCGGTCGAGGCTGAGTGCTACCAGTTAATAAGTCTGTGCGGTGTTGTGTCTCGCCATTCTAGGAAGATGTCTGTACTTAGCTACTGCACTACGTCTAAGGTATTCCAACACACTATCACACAATGCAACACTGCCATATAAGCGGCAATGTTGCATGCACTATACTGCAACAATTGCTGCTTACTGATCATGAGCAAACCCAGAAATGATAAATCAACAAAAATATGTTTGTTTTTCGTGAAAATGTGCCCAGTCGATAATAAACTTAACATATTTTATTTAAGCCAGTCCTCGTAAATAAACCATACATGTGCTCTTTGTTTAGTCACATACACGTCTGTACTTGTGTTAGCAGATGTGTGACCCATGTAACACGTTACGAAGTTAACACTTTCGGCAATACTTATACACGGACTTAGTACGTTGTGTTTAGGACAGAAATAATTGGTGGTGGCTACAGAACATTTTGTTAAAATTTACCCTGCCGAATTATGTTTGTACTCAAATCAAAATCATTTTTTCTGCCAACACACAAATTTCGTGGTCACCAAAAAAATTTATCTGGACATACCACAAAATAATTTGCACGAGAAAAGCGAGTAATTTTTTTTCAGTGAATTATTAAACAAAGAAATTAACTAGTTCGTAAATCAATTACTGTGCATGACGTAATAATTTTATTCTTAAAATATTATTAAGTGCTGCGGATTCAGATAGTTACTACAAAACTCTCAATAGATTAACTAATATGCCAAAATAATTTACATTTTGGACAATAAAAATAGACTACATAGCAAAACGTATTTTCCATGAAAATTATAAAAACGATTTTCAATGTCTGTACTTTTAAGACTAAAACAATGACTATTGCGAAATCAGTGGACATACATATCCTTGAGAGAAGTGTTTGAGAAGAAGACAGACACCAGCCGAGTGGCTTGAGCTTAGAGGCGATTGTGCCGGCGGTGGACAAGCTAGTGTCAGCCTTACACACGATATGTTCTCAAGTCCATGTTGCGCTCGTTATAGACCAATGATACACAGCACAGTGTTATATTGTTGCACGACTAGAGCCAACTGTCTGGGTTACAAAGTCCAGGATGAACTTCATCTTAAGTAGACTGGCCGTCAATCCTATATAGTAAATTACGAGAAGAGGAAAGTAAAATGTACTGTTTATATATGATATCAAGTTGTTTTACCTTTCCTGGAAAACCCCGTAATCCCAGAAAGTTATTTACTGAGATAGACTACTCGTAGACGCGCAATCAGTAGTATCACATATTTGACAGCGAACTCTCTTAACGGCTTCATATATTTTGTGCTGTTTTACTCTTGTAACACTTCACGAGACTGTGAACAAATGATTAGGGTTAACATAACTCACAGCTAAAAGCAACAGTTTAAAATTGTAGGTTTCTCGAAGCCAATTTGCGAAAATCGTTAGGATTTACCAATTTCCTGAGCGAAATTTTTCCTCGAATAACGTATTTCTCAAGAACAATCGCTGACTTCGACAACTCGTATATTTAATTGTGTAGCTGACGCTTGATAATTGCGTCCTTCTGAGGAAATGTTTGCTCGTTACGGCGGCTAACATCATTTTATCTAGGATCGTTGTTTTCTAGTTTTTCCATACTGACTTACAAAAACGTGTAGATTTAAAACGGTGTTTTCATCTGAATGTGTGAATGTTTGAACTGATGATCAGTAAGTACGTGCGCACAGTTAGGTAATACTCAGGCTCGATGTGGTGTGTGTCAACACTGACCGACACCTCCGCCGCATTTAGGCCCCTCCCACTACATCGTTATTGCTTGCGAATACCCGGCACATTCCTGGAATCGTTGCTAGCTTCGTTGGATATCCCCGCTCGGGCTGTAGACACACACACATACTTGCGTCTACTGCCGGAGCTTAAGAAGACGATGACAAACAAAGAGAGATCAAAAACTTTCAACATCACAGCAACTTTCACAGACGACATTTTAAAAATACACCCAGTAATAAATGCTTTTTACAAACACCAGATTAGTAAAAAATATAAAATACACTCGGTTTATTGCTCTAAGATACAACAACTGACACAAAGATTCGGCCGCCAACACATGTACAGAATATAATTATCACCAAATTATTATACATGCATTATTTGAATCGATACCATCAATTGCTAATATAAATACTGTCCGATTTCTTCAATCGTTATTTAAGTTTTGCCAAACATGAAAAGAAAATTCCGTGAGATGCATCTTCCTTTATTCGGTATCGTTCTTCTTCGTTGGTTCTTCTCTCCCGAAGTCTTCGATCCAGTCATTATTGCCAGTTGAATGTTTCAACATAGGTTATACAAAATTATGACTAGTGTGAGTACTTATTACTAGTGCTTCATGGACTAGATGCTGCATATTACTAAACTAGTTCCTAGGCGGGTCACACTATCATACGACCTGCTCTCCTATTTAGTTCATTCTCGTTGGATTGCGTGTCCTACGCCTACTTCAGTGAGTTTAGATGCGAACATGAGGAAGAACTTCAATCAGTACTATAAAATACTTCCTTTAAGATGCTGTGTCACCTCTCTGTTAATAATATTCATTTTCGTTTAGTAAATGAAGAATGTGACGGATAACCGAGAATTGTCCATTATAGAAACATTACATTTTATTATTAGGTGAGTATTACAGAATGAAATCGGCTCTGGGAGTTATTTAGTGTTTATTACTTGGTGAGAGAGAATTTTTATCTTGAAATTTAAATTAGCCCAATTATTTTACTGCCATACTTTAATTTTCAAATACAAAGTACTTAATGAATTGTAAAGTAATTAGCTACGTCCCTATTAAAATATTTTCCGTTAAATCTTGCTAAATTTTTGATCAAGAAGAAACTAAGAAAAATTCATTATAATAACTGACATAGGGATTTTAACGCGACACATTAGCAAAGCAACTAAAAATGTCTAGAAAAAAAAATTAAAATGCCGCTGTGCTTTCAAACTCTGACATAAATATACACAAAAATTATTTTGTTAAAAAAAATTATTTGTAAATGGAACTGTTTGTGTACGATATGTAACCTTATGTAGTACATATAAGTATAATGGGTTGGTGTTTTGTTTACACGAAACTCCTTTGTTTGTCCTACAGCCTCCGGCATGTCTTACCTTCTGGACGGTATTAACAGTCAGATACCGCCTGCAGCAAATATACTGATAACTTAGTAGCCTACTCGCTTTATCAAATGCAGCAGAAGTCATAGTGGAAGCATTTAAGTAATTCTGTTATACAAATGACTCTGATTCGATTCATTATTTGGTACGAAGAACATTGTAGGGCACTGATAAACAAGAAATCAGTTCAGCCTACTAGTGTAGACAAAAAATATATAAGTAATGTTACACAATACGGCAAACATAGGTACGTCTAGCAATACATTTCTGCTGCACTAACGAAATGATCTTGCGTTAGGCGTTTTCGAAAAGCTACTAGGTTAACCCGTTTAAAACATAACATGGCTCGCTGGATAAGTAACCCGTTCAGAAAGTCTGCAGACTTAACTCAATCATCTACGCTGTCAAATATGAGCTTACCTTGCTCGAGACCAGAGTAATTGGGGTTAGCAGACAATCAAAAAGAAATGGCGCGAAAATGACTTTGAGACAGTAACAGTGGAGTTATTACATGATCTCGAAGTATCGACTCAAAAAGCACCCAACTAATATGTAGTTTTGAAGAGGAAAACTAAGGTGTTGAAGATTGAGAGTTACATTTTATTTTAATATTGTCGTGAATACAGATTTATTACATATGTACTGTACTCCTTAATAGTCTAACTTAATGATTTACTTTGCAAAAGCAGCATCAAAATTACGCTCGGGGGAAAAGTCCGAAATAACACAATGCTCAAATTTTATAGAGTAATGGCAGTACCTTGTGGATTATATTGAAGTTAAAGTGGATTGTAAACTCTGTAACATTGTCTTCCAGCAGTCGAGATGAGATGTAGAACAGTCCAGGGTGTAAAGAGACGAGACTGGTTTATAAATGAGACCATCCGGAAGAGTTTAGAAATTTACAACTTAAATGAAAAGATAAAAGAAAATAGTAGAGTGGAAAGAACATACAGAAAGAATGGACTATGAGCGCATTCCAAAACAACTGCTACAGTATACTCCAGAAGAGAGAAGAAACATTGGTAGACCGAAGGGAAAATGGACAGATCAAGAAGTCGCAAAGTACCAACCGGCTTGAGAGAGAGAGAGAGAGAGAGAGAAGACGAAGAAAACTTTGTAAAATTTTATTTTGGTATAAATTAACGTATAAACTTTCTGTACCTGTCTTCGCCATTTAGTAAAATATTTCACAAATACATAAAATATGTAATTGAAAACAATGAATTCCTATGAGGTGTTTGATCACATTCTGTCCAACATATGGCGACTCAGTAAACCTGGTAGTGTGACCTAGTGAACCCAGTTAACTGTACTCGTGGACGCTTACTGTGGAGAAGTAGCAGGGACCGTATGTAATGTAAGGCCGCCCCTACATCTAGCAAGACCGAGACGAACAATAGTTTGTCACACTACTAGCTGCAGTATCTGCACACGGACAAGCCTACTGCTCGTGTCGCTCTATCTTCTAACTTATACTATACATTCACAATAGTGTAGAACTATTCAACAAGAGTTTGCATTCACACACAAGACTACTTCTTCAGTATATGGCATTTACCGGTAACTGGCAAAGTATATTCGACATCATTTACATTGTAATTTAAACAGGGCTTACTAGCAGTAACTTCTTTACCATCAACTAACGTGGACACTATTTTTCAATTTATCAAAGTACATACGCTTAGTTTTTTATATTGCCATAAATTGTAGACGGTTTAATATAATGTTATGTTTGTAGATAAACTGCGATGAAAATAGATAATCTGACGGTTTTTGAACAAATGAACGTGTGTATCGTTGAGATATAGACCGGGTATGACGTCAAAAGCATACCTCGCAAAGTCTAGAAAATTTTGGGCTGGGTGCGCCTTGAATAACTGCCTTTCTTTAGACCCGTGTCGTTATCTGATAATTTAAGGACATTGCTGACCTCTGCAGTGTATAAACAGCATTAGTCAGCATATCCAATGTTTCTGAAGCTATACAAGAAAGCCCTTTACAACAAAACATACAAACTTACTATTATTGCTGACAATTTATTGCTAAATTACACAAACTGTATTGTTATTGCTTTTTCTTCGCATAATCATTATTACACAAATATTACAGAAGCATGTATAGTTTCACACAGTATATATTCATTCACACATAACATAGCCTTTGTCGAAAACATTTATATTATCACTTTTTAAAACCCTTGTTGAACTATAACAATTGTGTTTTTTATTTTTTAGTTATGTTTGTTGTTTTAATACAAAGTGCTGTTAATATATATCTATCTGAAATTATACATTTTTACATGGACATTTTCTCAACATACTGGATTCGTGAGAATTGAGTATTTTAATTATCCTATTGCTTAAGGAAGGTCCATTTAACTTACAGACCTGCCCTATTTAGTCTAAAATACGTTATGTACAATATAGTTACGCTATTTATAAAACCTTAACAGTGGTGCATGAATTATGGCAGCTTCTAACATAATTATTCTCGTCCTTTGCATGAGCAATCGAGTCAATTTCATTGCAAGACTGGCCTTTCTTTGACTAGAATAAACACTCGAGAAATGATCGTCAATGATACACTTACAAACACATGAGACTAGTTACTTAAGCTTGTTTAGTATTCTAACTACGCAGCAAACAAAACAACTACGAGAGACAGTTGCTACGATACTAACTCTAATTTCAGTTTCAATACTAACTTGCATGTAATCTACCAATAGTGTTGAATATGTCTCGCGGTTCTTAATAAGAACACTATTAATATGCTATACATTATGAGAAGTCTCCACTTTGATAAACCATCTCGTTTATCTCGGTGTTAGCTCAGAAAACAAGGATTCATTGAAATGTTGATCACAAAATAATATACATCTGCGTCAGTAGGTTGTATATAACACAATTTCTATTAGAATAATTCGTTGTTGCCATTCCGTAGTTCGGTTCGGAAACAAATATCCGTTTGGAGAAACGGTAGTACGCATTTAACAAGTAGAACATTTCTAGGAAATAATTTGACTCATAGACGCTTCCTTTCATCACCGAGATATGAGAAGTTTGATCTGACTTGGAAAATGCATTCAAATTTGGTATTATAATTACGTCAAGTAATACTTGACCTCCGTGGAGATGATTTTTGCTTTCGCAAAGTGCAATATAACTGTTATAGGTACTTATTTGTAGTTATTTAAGAAGCTCGCAAACAATTTTGTAAATTAAAAATTAATCAAGAGAGTTGATTGGAAAAATTATGTAGGTATCAATACAATATCACGTATGTGGAAGCATCATAAAAAATTATAAACTTAGCAATGCAGTTACATGCCGTGCCTGGACATATTTTATTTTTAATGTTTAACAACCTACACCTGAATTTTGTATTGGAGGTGTGATTTTTATTTATTTCGAATGTAATAGCCTACACTATGTATAAGACATTTTTCTTACTGCAAAGTCAAATTTTCGTAAATAATTATGTGAATTACTAACATGCACCTGAAATGCGCGGGTAGTAAATACTAACTGATGCAAATGAACGAAATCATTTGGCTCTTAATTACATCATTAAAGTCATATTTTCATAATCAAACTACCAAGATTCAGGCAAAGATTATCATTGGATTCTGTGTAATTAATTGTTTGAAAATTATTATTTTAATACACTAGTTTTAAAATATTTGGACGTGACAATATTTCTGTTAATATTTTAAGTCAAAATACAAAATATTAGTACTGTTACATAATATTAAAAAGCAGTGATAATTTTTTCAATGTTTTCATTACAATACTGCATTCTTTATTTTTGTTTAAAGCATGTCCTTTGAGCTACATATGACATTCTTTTCACTTCCTGTCATTCCACACATATTTCACTCATATCCAGCTAAAACTGTTTGGCACTTAAGTGAAAATTACCACTAGCTCAGCGATTTTATTTTCTTAGGTAAACCCTTCTCGGTGAAGAACACAACATTGTCATAAAATAATAAACTGACTAGACAACTAAGGAATCTTAGAAATGTTAGGTTTCTTACAAACAAACTGTAAGTTTATTTTTGGCATGAACGTTAGGAACTACGACTACGACAGATATATGGGTTTAATGCTTGCTGAAGAGAAGAAGCATTATTGTAGGAATACATATTCGCTTCCCGTAAGATACGTGCATTTATTTGACTCTCTTCCACGCAAAGAAACGTTGTAGCCTTCCGTATGTTATCATCAGTGTTACCAATACCTGAAAAAATAACAATAACTTACGCTAACACCGATATCACATTTTATTTAAATTGAAAATACGCGAGATGTTCATTTGTAGACGGGCAATTGATTTTTACGTAGCAAGTTTGCAAGTGAAGTCTTCTCTTAAGTCAGACGGCGATTTATAGTAGTAAATTATCGCGCATATATATGGCTTACTTAAGTACAGTAAGCCGCTGGAATGTACTAGTATGATGACGTCAGAAGACTGGCGCCTGTTCAATGTCAACATAACAAACCAAACAAACTTCACTATATTACACATGTTCTACTACACTTCTCTGACACTACCACTAAGTGTATGTATATTATATTGTAAGCATATTCAGTCTGTACAAAAACACAGCTACCCGCACTTACGCAGTCACACTATCAACTGTCGACACCCATGCTTATATAAAACCAATCACACATTTCGCAGCCTTACAGTAGGCGTGTGATATTATCATTAAGTTATTAACGCACTACAAATGGTCGGAATGTTTTTTTAATTTCTCCTAAAAAATATACATGCATTCTAGAATATATATTCTATTAGTCTTCTATAGCAATTTGTTGTAGTACATATCACGCAATTATATTAGTGTGCCGCCTCTATAGTCTGTACAAAGTGCGTGCAGTGTATACATATTATCTCTCGCTCCTGACTAGATTATCCTCTCACTAGATGTGTGTATAAATAACAGCCGGAATGCAGCTACGCTAGACTAGTACAAATTGAAATTTTTCGTTGTTTATGAAACGCTTCGTTCTTTCTCGGAACTTCGTTGAAAGTTGAAATCATATTGCCTTGAACAATATAAAAAAGCGTGCTTTATTAAAGTGCTTTATACCACTTTCCTACTCTTTGCTTCCTATCTGTGAATATATGCCTCTGTCAAGCGATGCAACTATAAACAACTATACTTATATCTATGCTTCTCTCTGAACATAAACGACTAGAATACAGTGTTGAAATCTACATTCTATTTTCTTTGGTTACTTGTAAAATCTTCTCATGAGCAATGAGAAATATCATTACAAAATATATGTAACAATTTATTATAAAACTCCTCTCAATGCGCGTACATTTCTTACTTTATATAAATCATTTTTCTATATAAAGTACTTGCGTTTCGAATACATCACCTTTGAGCAGGTCAATATTGGCGCATATAGAGGGCGGGGCGTGTGAAATAGGAAATACTTTGCTTCTGAACACGAGTAACCAAACTCAAGCATTTGTTAAAAATAACGTTCATGAATACAGTATGTTTTTTCTTTGCATCCCAACAATCACCTGAGTAAAAACAATAGCTAGCGAGATCCCCCATAATGACCTCACTCACTGTACATTGAGGTTCCCTGCTACACAACTATGAAGTTTGTACATTTAATTGTATTGCCTCATCCATCATACCTATATTTGTTATATTACTTTAAATGTTGTGTCAATATTCTCTCTTAATAATATATTCTCTCTCTGCAATAGCTGCTGAAGGCCACATCTGGACTGTTGAAGTTAACCAAAGTATTAGATACGTTCTTGTTTCTCACACGGAAAAATTTAACGCCAGTCTGATAATGTACGGGTGGTTTTACACAAGAAATGATAAGTATTACAATTTGTTAAGGTAACATGAAACTGTCTGTCAACACATTTACGTGTGCTAGTGGCTTATACATCCAGTTAAATTACTTTAAAGTGAAGAAGAGCAAAACTATTGAAAAAGCTTTCATACCAAGTGTGGTTCACAAATCAATTCAATGTACTTTAGTAACTATTATTATTAGCCTGTACTCCATAAAAAGAACATTATAAATAGTAACACAGTTTATTCAAAGTTTTACGCATCCAACCAGTATAGAATGTAGTCAATGTCAGTATGGACGTTACAATATTTGTAGCACGTAGTGTAAGCATATTGTTATATGTGAACAATGTATCTCGAGGCTGCGCGCCACATCCTAGCCTATGAACACCTTCTGATGCCGTGTGTACAGACAATACAGGCCAAGGTGAGGCAACAAATACCAACACATAGTTCTGGAAATGATTCCATTTGTTACTAAAGCAGTTACTGTGTACTTTGATGTAAGTACTGGATCCCTATTATGTGGAACGTCACCCTATTTACACGGTACAAGGCAAACCGTACATATTTTGGTATATAATGGAATTAACTACGTTGTAAAATAAAGATGTAATGTTTTATCAATGTTTCTTTAGTGACCAAATGTCACGATGTTACTTATGTGTGTCTGGATCAAAATCATAGCGCGGCAGTAATGGTGCTATCTTATTTGACACAGCTGGACTCCAAGGTTGGTATTTTTGAACTGGAAAAAGAGCACCAGTCATTGGTTATAGTTCATAAGGCCAAGATGGTATGCTCTGTACCCATCATAAAGCTTCATTGTTTGCTTTTAACTTAAATCTCTTCTGTCTTCTGTAGCGACTGTCGTCAAAACAATACCTGAACTACCAACATCACTACAGTGAACTAAGCTGATGATCGTCCATGTTACATCGTGTGACAGGGATCCAGTTTCCCGCCAAGTGCATAGTTACGGTTCTCGCATTGCACTTAAGCCCGTCCATACTTTATTGATGTTTATTTCTTATGTGTTATCACATCTTTGCTACTGTGAGAAATATTCTCTTGTAAAATTAATAATTTGTCGATTAACAGCGAAACGTAACTTCGTAAAACCAGTGGACCTCAACTAACGACTCTAGTGCTATACAAGTGTCAGCTCTCTTAACAACTGCTTTTGTAACAACCAACTAGCACCAGGCCAAGAAAACTATGCGCAATTACAATATTTATATGCTGTCTAAAATCTTTTAGACATTTTGCATTTGTAATATTAACAACAACAAAAAATAGCAGCTTCGTGAACTGCTGAAGGCATTTTTGGAGTTTTGTAACCACCATACAGTGTTTAAAAAAAAAAGTGTCAAAAGTAACATTAATTGTAAACCTTTAGAATTGGGAAGACTTATATTTTCCCTCGACGTAATAATTGGTACGTAAAATAATTCCGTCTGGTGAATAAAGATGCCCGAAATGTCCAGGTGTGACCTCCAATGAACATATATATAGCTACATGTAGCTCGACATTATGGACAACCCTTACTGTGTGTATCACAGCAAGGTCACAACATATCTTTGTGTGAACAGTGCAACATCGTTGCCTTTCATAAAAACACAAAACTTATCTGTACACGAACACGAAAGCAATTTCTAAGTTTTATTTCCCGAGGTCCAGTCTCGCGAAACTTGCACATTCACTGAACTATGTGTTTGAAGTATAGTATGGGAGAAATATTGCTGTTACGAGTGCTGTGGGTCGTATGTAGAGACAGAAGCGTTACAGCCGCAGGGCTTCCGATGAACCAAAAACAGGCTTCCAGAATGGAAAATTGTAACATACGAACTTGCTGCATCTGCAAGACTCATGCATACATGAACTTCTGTGCATTGAACAAAGAGGAAAATGAACTTCGACTATGTAGGTGGAACATGTAGAATGGTACCGGTACAGAACTACTGTTAGAGTTCGCGAGCAGAGGCGAATTCAGTCCTGTTTTCTTTTTGGGCTGGGGAGAAGGCATGTCTTAAAAAGTAGACATACCCACATCCCCAAGTTAAAAATGGTTGGGGGGGGGGTCCGGGGATTTACCCCGTATAATATAGGATTTTAAGGTCCAAAATAGTGATATTTAAGATGTTTCCTAGCCAAAAAAAAAAGTGTACCACATTAGGAAATTGCAATATTTTAAGGATAAAATACACTTTAAAAAGGTTAAGGGGGGGGGGGGGCCCGGGCTCCAGCCCCTGGATCAACAAGCAAGCGAGCGAGACTGGACCTCGGCAGTTGTGAAGGAGTGGGTGAGGGAGGTGGAGAGTCGCTCAGCAGAAGCCGACGGCGAGGGGCGGGGCAGGTGTAGGAGGATCGTCAGGACCAGACGTCTCCTTGAAGCAGGCGGACTCGAGGTGTTTGTTGAGGTACGACTTGAGCGCGAACGCCTTGTGGCAGCGAGTGCACGTAAAGTTCTTGTCCAGCGAGTGTGTCTGCATGTGCGCACGCAGGTTGGAGCGGTCGGCGAACGCCTTGCCACAGTGCGCACATCCGAAGGGCTTCTCGCCCGTGTGCGACCTGAGGTGACCTTGAAGCAGCCAAGGAC
>PNEQ01063479.1:64918-75765 GCA_003012365.1 Medauroidea extradentata | reverse complement strand
ATTTAATATGTCCAACGAAATATTTTTATGACCAACTAAATATTTGGTACTGCTAACAAAATTCAGCTATTTGCCTCAAACAAATCGAGGGAACAAAATAATTTGGTACGAGCAAACAAACATTTCGTTGCCCCTCTGTAAACAAATGATTTGGTTGATTGAAACAAATTTTGTTTGCATCAACAAAATTTTTTTCTCATGTTTATCATTGTTTCAAATGCAAATATTATCGGCGATAAAGTCTCAAACAATAATAAAAACTAATTTTAATATTTGCATCACATTTAACGCATCTTATGACCTAGACTCTTGATCACGGGCAGCAATGTAACTGTGGTGCGACCATGGCTCTGTTCATAAGATTATCAGGGCATTCCCACGCCAAAGCTCAATTCCGAGCCGGAGAAAGAAACTTATCTAATATGAAAACTGTGAATGAGTCGAACACAGAACATATTTACGATCCACCCCCATTAATTTCGAAATTTCACGAATAATAAATCTTCCAAATAGTATTTACCTCAAACGTATTTTGTGGCAACTTCCGGGATTTCGGATGGCTATTATTCCCGACAAAAATGTAAGTGTGATTTTTATAATACAAATGAAAAAATATATATATAAGAGTGCTTTTAAAATTAATCACAGTAGTCGATGTTTTCAAAACGTACAACTCTTAAAAATCACTGAAATATACTCCACTGCCTCACCTGGCCAGCCACCTTCATTATAAAATTAAATAAGGCCCCTGTGTACTACATGTACCTGTCAGAAGTTATATTTTTGAGTATTTCAAACAAAACATTTCTTTTTCGAAAATGGCTCATATGAAAACAAATTCGCCACGGTAACCTTCATTCCCACTAAGTGTTCTTCTGTCTCGACAAATTACTCACAGATTACTTTTAAAATATTTTATATGAATGTATGTTGGAAACTAAGTTAGTTGCCGAAGAAAGTCAATATTGCAAACTATTATTTTTTTTAAATTAGAATAGCATTCGTTTTGAAAAACAATACTAAGCGATTTGTTTCTTTAACAAAAGTAGTTTCAGATAACCTGTAACAAAATCATTCTAAACCTTGAATTTTAAGAGTGCTTAGTTCCCCTTTCATAATTTCATAAAGAACAATCTGTCGGCGAGAAAACACGCTGTATAAACGTACATAATTATTACTGACGTCATACGAATGCCAGACGCCAGATCTGCATCAAAAAATTAATGTTAAGGAAACTTGTGCACTTTAATTGATGTCCTCTTAGTTGTGTTTAAAAAAATACACATAGTTAGTGGTTTAGTGATTTAATTACATTTCATTTGATGTGAAGTCAGAAAACAATGACAAACCTTTGGAAGTCAGAAACAAAAAAAAAGCACTTTAACTGCGTCTCTACATAAATGAGAGAATGGGCCTTAAGATAAAACAAAAGTCTCAGGCTCTCATCGGGCAGTTGTAAAGCGAGGTCCGACACCACTTAATTACCGGCTTAAGGCCAGTTTACACCGAACAAATAACAGTAACAATATTACTCACAAAATGTTAGTTACAAAGTGTTATCAACAAATCCTAAGCTACGGTACGGTACACTATTTTACAGCAATGTTGACAGCAAATGTGTTATTAACATTGCTGAAAACACCAATGTTACTAACAAAGTTCTAAGAGTGGTGAACGGAAGTTAATAGCAATGTTAATGACAAAAATGCCTACAATATTGTTAGTAACAATTGTGACCAACATTCTTTGATATAGACCGCCCTAGAATGGGTCGGGAAAATAATGTTATCAACATTGTCGGTGACAAAGTTATTAACATGTTTCTAAAATTCATAACTTTTGTTGCTAGCAAATGTTATCAACAAAATGTTGGCAACAAATGTTAACATTTTTTATAAATATTAACAAAGTTAATAACAGAATGTTGACAACAATGTTGATAACATGTTGTCAACAATTTTCAAGTATTAACATTGTTTACAACTTTGTTGAAAACACGTGTTATTAGCGATGTTATCGTTGGTGTAATCTGGCCTTTAGTCTATACCTCAATCTTAAGTCACATAGGGCGTGAGTTAGTTCAGCGTCACTGTCACGATAAAAATGTCATCACAGCGCGCTGACACCGATATAGGCCCGGTGTTATATATGCTCGGTACGGTATCGCGCGAGTGTCCGGCAAGCGGATAAAATGCATTCCAGACCTATTCAGCCGAAGAGAAATAAGGCAAACAGAATAATGAACATACCAGGGCAACCGCGAGCACGCGTGACTCAATTTCTGCGCAGGATTCCAAGAGGCACAATAACTTCCGCACCACCCGCTGGACCGCAAGTGTTTTCGGCGTCTGTAGCTGGGAGCCTAGCACTTGTTCCGGAACCTCGTTACTGCGGCCGCCGTGAATCTTCGCCACTTCCATCTTCTTCGCCGCCGCAAGTACCCGGGCGTGCCATCACACACCTGAGGTTTGCCGGGATCACGAGGAAATGGGCTCGGTGATTGCTTGCGCGAGCCAGCGTGCAATTTACTCAGACCAGAAGCAAATTAGTGTTAACCCCGGAGTGAAAACGTGCCCCTGCAAGTCGACCAGCGGAAGATCCGTACACGAGGCAAGTTAGAAACATTTCCCGAGAACAGTTTCTTTATAAAAATGCACACGAATTTTTGAACACAAAATAAAATGTGATATAAGAAGAACGTCTACAGACGCGTATGTAGTGCTATGCTTAACAAAAATATCAAATTAAGTACACAAGGTGGATAATGGTAAGGTGAGAGGTTTTTACGGCCCATTAAACACGAGGTCTTAGGAACCGACGATGGTGAAATGAGGTGAACTGAAAACACAACATTCATACCCGAGACAGGATTCGAACCCAGGAGCTTACGCACCTTATACTGGCGCCCAAACGACTACGCTACAGAGGCCGGCTCCAAGATGGATAAGATGAGGTTTATTACGGAATCACAATACACTTTAATCCCATTCAGACTCTTTTTTAACGCTGCTACGAATTGTAATTTACCATGCATCTACATAGACGAAAGCAACAATACACTTAAGATTTTTAGCATAAATTTTGAGCTGATGATGATTTACAAGTAACAACTCTACACGGTACCAATAAAACCTAAGAGCAAGCAACCCCACACAGATGTTATATTTGGGCACGGAAAAATTATGTCGCATTCAACGTTCTCACTCAACTATTTTGACCCGTGTAAAGGAAGAAAACGGCGGGGATAAAAGCAAAAAGACGAAATAAATAGCCGGTATAACAGAATTTGAACAGCGACCGATCGCTGCAACGATACAAATCCTCCTTCCACGCCACGGCATGAATAAGGTGAACTCTTTCTTTTCCTACAGTAGCAGGTCAATTTCCCAAAGATGCATATTCGAAAAGTAAGTTTCATAAGCTATTTCCAATTGCAAATTATCGCGGCTGGACTCAAAGGAAACACGAAAGAAAAAAAAATGCGATTGACTTGAAGGAACAAAATTGACGAGGTTGAAACAAAAAATAGACTGCAACCGAAAAGCACATACCCTTTTAACCTTATCGGCCTTCACACACAATGTGCAAAACTCGCAAGAAGCTGGGTGATATCAAATTTAACTTAAATTATTAATTAAACTCTCAATTCCAGAAAAATGCTGTGCTTGTGTTATTCAGCAAAAATAATAATTTTGCCATATTTTATGGGCTAGTAATTTCAATATTATTTTTGACAGTTATGAGATTTAGACTAAAAAAACTACACATATTATGTTAAAATATTATTTAAATAACTTAATGTTATATATTAAACTGGAAATTTCTGAACAGAATATAAAAGTAATGACAAAACAGCATTGCAAAATGAATTTGTAATTACTGTGATGACAACACCAGACAAGCTTGAGATTACGAATTTTACGTTGTTTTCCAGTAATTGGTATTAATTTTCCGAATGATATATCCCAAAACAATCGAAAATGCACACTAATAATGTAAGGTCAGCAATACAAGTGTTATACGAAAAGTACGTAACGTTTCATTCTAAAATTTAATTATAAAGTAGCCAGTGAAGCATTCGATATTTTGCTACGGTTACTAGAGCTAACCAACATCCGTTACAACAAATTTTACTAAAAATCCATGCAAATAACACATTGCGGGCAGAGTGGAGCAGTTATAGGCTACGCTGGTGCCAACTACACACGAAAAAAAAATCAGCTACAAGATGTTTTGTTGGTATTCATGGAGCCAAATATTTGTTAGTGAGCACAAAAATATTTAGTTATCACAAACATTAAATAAGAAGAATATGGGGGCAAGTCACGAAGTTTTCGTATTAAAATATTTCTGGTTTAAAACAGCAGTACATTTTTCGTTACTTTTTACGTTGAAGGGAACTGGAGTATCATAAGCTGGCTGGCGGTAGGAGACTGGCGAAGCCATTTCCGCGACCCCGCCAGGTTGGAAGCGTGGGCAGTCGGCGCGAAGAAGCCATGTTGCCAAACAGCAGGCCGAGTGGGACTTAAAAGTTCACTTGCTTAGTTACGTGTCTTCGGCAAGGTCGTGCAGCGCCTGTAGTGGCCTGGCTTCGCCACACTGCACACAGCCGGGCTGCCAGCCTTCACGACATTACGTAGCAAATTCTACGGCGAGACAGACCGAGAACGAAACACATAAAGAGAATGAGAGTATGAGAGAACGACAGAGCTCCAGAGAGAATGAGACGAGAGAGAGCACGAGCGAGAGGTGACGAGAAAAAGAATGAAAGAGTGAACGAGAGACAGAACCAGATAGAGAGAAGAGAGGGAACGAATGAGTTGAAAACGAATAAAAAAGAGAACGCGAGAGATAAGTAAAGAGAAAGAGATAAAGAAAGAGAGAGAGAAAGAAAGAGAGAAAGAAAGAGAGAGAAAATGAGAGAACTAGAGTGAGTGAGTGAGAGATTTTGATCAGCGCTTAACATCGAGGCCTTTAGCGCTGGTGAGGGGTGACATGATGTGCGTATGGAGCATCGCAGGAATGAAAGGACGGGGGAAACGGGAGATCCCCGAGAAAACCCTCCGACCAGCGGCATCGTCCGGCACGATTCTCACATGCGAAAATCCGGGGACCGACCCCGTCGGGAAGAGAGAACTAAAGAGAGAACTAGAGAGAGCAAATTAGAGTAGCTTCCATAAGTGTTGTACAACCTGAACCTTCCATCAGTCGTGCATCCTATTCGGCAGAGTATACCAAAAGTTTACAGTACTGCATCATAAGAGGTCTCAGAACCGCATCACCATTGACGAGGAGCTCAAGCCGCAGATCTATCGAAAATCATCGATACTCCCTGTACGGCAGCTTACATAACCTTACGTGTTCCGTCCAAATATAGTCATTTATAAAATAAAAATTTGCATGTTCTTCACTCGCACCTTCTCAATCATATCGCTGATTCTATTTCCAGCGCAGTTCAACCTATTTATATGAACTTAACTACTTTCGAAGCTTCCAAACTTGTGTACTCGTGCAAATAGAAGATAAAAACCTAGAATAACATTTTGATATGCCTCGTCGGGTGCGTGCGGACGCGTCTAAATAATATTCGGACGGTCGCAGATGCCATTACGATGCATTTTACCATAAAACAGCAGAGAAAAAATGCTACGAAACTTACAACAACCTGTTCTCAATGTCCACACGGAAAACGTGTGGCTAGACGATGGTTCTCATTCGGGGAACTTCTGAAGTCAACTGACGATACAAGCCAGAGGGTCCGCTCAACTCTAGTGAAAACTGCTTGCTAATCTCTTCTGCACACATACTTATCCTTACCGGCGAAAGCCGTGGTGGGCGTTTTCTTTCTTCCTCCAACAGATCCAGCAACAGATTCGTCACGTAACCGATGGTATGACTTAACACTATTAGATTAATAGCTTCGCATCCACATAGTTGACCTGCGAAATGTTTACAATGCAAAAGCAGTAAGGAAAATATTTCAGCAACGTTAGACAGTAATTCTCTCTTGTAATGGTGTCTTGTTCCCTCATAATTATTTGCCAGTCGTAGTAAAAAACGGCATTGTTCGAAATGAACTGAACTGTGCAATGCGAGTTTCAGCAGTTCTGTAGCAGGCAACGAGCAGTTTAAAAACTGATTATAATCGTCGTGTCGGGAGAAAAACTACGATGCTAATAGAGATGTAGGTATATTTTATTTAATGTTAACACACTAAATCCTAGTTCTTTTCAAGTAAAGCCGCCAAACATTGAATAACAAAAACAGCCTCTTAAGTAAATTGATGCACTCCACAAAGCTGGCATACGCTCCAGAATTATGGTACCATGTACCATTTTTTATCCAGCATATATAATACCTGAAATCATCTTACGATATTTTAGACCAGGATTTCTTGGAGAATATCATGTTTTTATTGCGCCTTGCGCCACGATTATCTACCCCGTCTAGCAACACTGGAATGTTCATAATAAAGTTCGGATAAGGCTTGTGTACGAGAGCTGCTGGCAGCAGCACAGTACCACGCACTGTCTCACCAAAGCACCGCAGCATCTGCTGTGCTCGGAAGACGTGAGAGCAGGAAGGATGCGCCCTCCTTAAGAACCGCAGGTTAATTACACGCCTGGCCGCCCCTCGGTACATCACTCTCGCTGTTAGCACCTACAACCTTTATTACAGGTTTCACCAGCCAGCTTCCTTCCTGCACAACTGCCAAACCAGGAATGACGACTTTGGCGGAATATCGCATTTGAAGTTGTCAATTGATGTGAAGTGATTCTAAACAATTTTGATCTTATTTGTATTTCTTGGTATCTTACTTATCACTGTTATGATACAAATAATTACGAGATACAATTTATGAAGTATGCTATTTTAAGGTTAAATTACCAGAATCAATAACTTATTTTGTGACAATCATGACATACGTAATAACAGGGTGACAATTTTGTATTCAAAATAAGCACTGTGACATGCCACATATGGTGGCAGGTCCTGATTTCAATTACAAATTACTCTTAAAAAATACGGTAAATACGACTGTTGCCTCTTTTGAAATCTATCTAACATGGTACTGGCAAATCACCACAAAAGTGAAAACTAATGTAGACAGGTTTGTTATTTACAATTTTCACACAAATAAAAACCGGCACAAATATTTCAGTAATCTCGTGTAAAATGTAATAGAGTGACATTGAAAAGTTCCCTTGAGTTTTAAGGTATTATTAAAAGCAACACTTTTAATATTCTGGATGCATGGACGAAAACAGGATGCTAATAAACTAAAATCTCGGAAGGCTCGTATCATAAGGATAAGGAGCACACATAATATTTATTATGTAACCATACTTTATCATACCCGACATAATATACACAACCCCTCACATACTACAGTTATTTCCAATTATTTATCAACGCATCAAAACTTTTCAACAGTACACGTAACATAGCAAAATATCAGGATAATTTTTATCTGCTAAATTTGATTGATAAATCAAAACTGTTCGAGTTAAAGCCTTGAAACGGCGAGACGTCATCGAAAATTTGTATAAGTACACAAATGTTCAATCAAAATAAGTTTCGTCAGTTCCAGTACAAGTTTGGTAATAAAAAAATTCGAAACAGTTGATTTTTTATATAGGAGAAAAACTTATGAGAAATAGGTTGGAGGGAAGATAAAAAGGCCGACCACAATCGGCAATGTGTAAAACGTTATGCTTGCTTCTAGATACACATCTTACCCCAAACACTGCAATCGCTAAATGCTATTCAGACCACAAGAGGAATATTGGACGGTTAATAGATAAGCAAAGTACATTATTGTGGTGAAACATTTGCTATTTTGGTGACTCCAATACAAACATAACATTTCTATAGAAGGCACTTTAATGCTAGGAAAAGTGATAAAATCGTAGTGATACGAGAAAATAATGTCTTCCGGCATAACTTCGTAAAATAATTAATGACGAGCTGTAAATCCAACAAAATTTAAAACGTCACGTACAAACCAAAATCCTCAAGTTAGGTTTCTCACGGTAAAGTGAGCACTTTTGGAAAATGTCTTGCAAGAAATAAAGAAAGCAGACGGAAAATATATTTTGTGGCAGCTACAAAATATGTTCTAGATATTCAACCTACCAAATTTATTTTGTGGTCACCACAAAACACTACTAAAATATTATGGCCATCACAAAAATATTTTGTGGTTACCACAGAATAATTTTGCGGAGACGACTTCCCACAATTTTTTTTCTTTCAGTACATTTTATTACTTCCTCAAACGTTGACGTCTGCGTTTGGTGAACTCTGGAAGCTGTGATTATAACTTACGATCATATTAACAAATGCCGAAATATTACACAGAAATTAAAATAATAATTGGGATTCAGAAACGCTCGAATTACGGAGAGTAACTGGACATAAGAAACATCTTGTTCTTTAAGAGTACGTAGTAGACAAATGAACGCTAAAAACGCCATTTTTAATTAATACGTTTATGAAAGTAAATTTGAAAAAACTACAAAACAAACAACCTCAGACAATGATAACAGTTCAGCAACATTCACCACGAATTATGCATTTGTTAAGCGTCAGATGTTGGGCCGCCATTAAATCTACGAGATTTCAACGTCAACGATTGTCCCCTTCCTCCCCCTTCACAGAAATACGTTACCCGAAATAAAAACAAATGTTTTGAAAATTGGTAAAGTCTATTGTCTAAAGTTGCTGTTATTTAATATTTGCAAACTGGTTTCGAGAAACCTTTAAACTGATGCTTTTTAGACGCTAAATCATGAACCATGCACTCTTTTTAAGTCTTGAAAGGGCGACGGCGAGGGACGGTAGTAACATCGCCATGCAGGACCGCCGGCAAAATTTCCGGGCCCTTATGCAAGTAAGTCTTCAGGTCTTTACCATCCTAAAACCACTTTTTTTTTTTTTTTTTTCCAAGTTACAAATAATGTTTCCAAATAAAATGCCTGCATGTAGGATTAATGGAATACATATTGTTTTTAGTGGATAAGCTTGCCCCCCCCCCCCCCCTCAAATAATATATCTGACAGCGCCGAGCCGTTATTGGTCCGGGCTTCGACGGCCTGTCGCCATGGCTTGCAAATTTGCGCGGTACAGTTGGACGCGGAACGGACAACACGTGTTCGGAGCACCACGCCCACGAAGCAGCAGCGGGCATTTACCCTAGTTGCGACACCGGGGTGTGGGTTTCAGTTCCAGGCCGGCAGCGGCACAACACAGTCTATCTGGCGCAGGTCATACAACTCCTGCCCGCAGCACGCACTCTCTCTCTCTCTCTCTCTCTCTCTCTCTCTCTCGCCCCCCGTCTCGGCTGAGCTAGTTCCCTGGAGGTCACGGATCATGTTCGATATGTTAATTACACCTCGAGTGTGGCGCAACGCACTTTATCACGACGCTGCGACGCCGAGTGCAGGCAGGCAAGCCACCCGTCGCGCGACCTCGACAAGCCGGCCAACCTACCCCTGCGCGCGCTTGCGAAACTGCTCCGTTGCGGTACAGCTTCGACACGGTTAAAAAAAAATATGTGGGGGGGGGGGGCAGAGCTGTTTTATGGGCGAGGAGCCCCAGATTCAGCACGCCGATCAGACGCACTTTCGCCTCTATCGTTTACTTTCAGCGTAGCTGTAACCTCCAGGAAGAAATGGCGCGCTAAGTTGCTAGTAAAACCTGAGACCAGCTGTTCAGCCCGACAGTCGGCATTTGTAACAAATAATCATAACACCATAATGTTACACGTTATTTCCCTGTGCGTTGCCAGGCTTGGTCAAACTATCTTACTGGATATTCATATAACTGACAAAACGTAAATTAATTTTTCTTCACCTCACAGTCTCGTCACATAAAACTGAAAACTCGCTACACTTAAAATTCTTACACTAAATAAATTGTCGACTAAAAGCTATATTTATCGTCAAATGTCCGTTTACCCTCGCCTATGCGTGATGCACCATCGGGATTCGTTAACCCTTGATCTGTTCCGTCGCTGATGTCGTCTGCTGTGTTGCCCGCTAAACGTCAATCACAGACCACTTGGGCGCTCCTGCCTGTCGTATTTACAGTCGCATGTTAGCCCATCCAGAGGTCATTCATCCGGCCAGCTGGCGTCAAGGTGAACCGATAAGCGATGGGTTTTTTAAAAGTTAATTTAAAATTTCAGACTCATTTTAAATACAAAAATATTTAATTTGTTATTCTTGTATACGATACCTTGTAGCCTACAACGGCATTATTCAGTGTGAACTACCACAGTTCGGTAAGTCAGTTGGTTTTCGTGTCGTACTTAAAACCGTGACATGCTAATTTTGTCCTTGACAAGCCATTGAGCAAAAATTATGATATACAAACATTCATAAGCGCAAAAGTCATAATTTATGTCCATAAAATATCTGGGACAAATATAAAAACAAAAACGTAATGATGAAAATTTCTCTCTACCGTGCCCGTAACGTTTTATAGCACGCCAACAAAATAGCCCTGGCTATACATTATTTTCAGAAACCATGACTGCTTGGGGAGCATTCGATCCTTACGACACATGCAGAGAAAATCAAAACTAGTACATATCCTTGTTTTAAGCGTATAAATATGATGTAAAAGAGGAAGGGTGCAAACACATTTTCTTACTGAAGGTACTCCAACCGTGCGAAAAGGAACGAATGGAGGAATGTACAGTTATGTAACATTCACATTACCTGCTGGTTATAAACACTGAATTATGAGACGTCTGCATCTCGACAAAAAGTAATATATATATATATATATATATATATATATATATATATATATATATATATATATATATATATATATATATA
>PNEQ01063479.1:0-64818 GCA_003012365.1 Medauroidea extradentata | reverse complement strand
GGCACAATGAGGACAATATACTATATACGGTGTACAGTGGGCGAAGATACCGACAGAGATCGGCCATCGTGTAGGCTATACCAAACTAAAACACGCATGTTTTGCGTCCAGTTAACCGCAGCTACTTCAAATACAAAACATACATTTCTTGGCTTTAACGATCGGAATACTCAGCTCACCAATACAAATGAAAGTATATTAACCCCAACGCTTTTAACTACGACACGCCGAGCCGAACATAGTGTACAAATACAAAATGACAACAGTGCACATTCCAGAAGGACCAAGTAGGAAATGACAGCTAATGAACATACGTTCACAAAAATGATTCCCTATACATACCACAAAACTATTTAGCAATGAATTCAGGTCTTTGTTACCGGATACACACATTTTACACATATATCACAACAAACTTACAAGAATGACACAAGAGAAGGGAAAAAAATAGAGAGAACACATAAAAAGTAAAGCTACATAACCAAAGTCACTTAAACTTGGGTCAGCGCGATGTTATGCATCCAAGCGACGAATCCATCGTCAAGTACAAATTAATGCAATATTTCGGTGTAAATGTGTGTGTGATCAGAAAGAGAGAGAGAGAGAGAGAGAGAGAGAGAGAGAGAGAGAGAGAGTTACCAATTCAGGATCACGTTTTGGCCAACTGAAAGTCAATCTTGTTGAAGCTTGTGCAAGTTTGCTGAGCAAGGTAGCGCAACGGTAGCACGTTGGACTCGCACTCGGGAGGACCCGGATTTGATTCCTGGCTACATCAGTCCTGATCCCGACTTAATAAAGTAACTCCAGTCGATTGCTGGGACGGTCACTTAAGGGGTATGGAAAGTTAAGGTGTCGAGCGAACGACTGGAATATTCAATCGTCGATAAAATCTAAACTACTCATCTTATTTCAATGATATTTTATTAGGGAACGTACATTTATGTAGCACTGGATGGTAGTACGTTTTGCTTCCAAATAAAAAAAAATTTAAAACGGTATTTAGAAAAATAAGGGATTGAAACCACAACATTCATAAAAATAGAAAACAGAAATAGTTATAATTTTAGTACGATAATATCTAGGACTATAATAACCGAAATTCAAAAATTATTTTAAAATCAAAAGGAGAATATTTTTTTTAAATTCGGTTATTATTAAAGAACCCTAGATATTATCAAGCTAAAAATGATAAAAACTTACAGTTTTCCATTATTATAGATTTTGTGGTTTCAATCCTTTATTTTTATAAATACCGCTTTTAAATTTTTTACTGGAAAGCACAACATACTACCGCCCAGTGCTATATAAATAAACGTCCGCTAATAGAATATCTACTCGGCAAAAAAATCCCATCGAATTATAAAGGGTAGTTTAAATTTTGTCGGCAATTGAGTATTCCAGTCGTTCGCTCGAAACCTTAACTATCCATATATTAACAAAGCCCATTTACCTTACCTTCGTTGCAGTGTAAGTTTCCGTGGCAAGGTGATATAAAGTTGTCGATGTACAGAGGACTCATTAGGAATTACCGCCACACAGGACTTATTCCGCACATCATTTGGAGCAAACAATCATACCCAAAGGGTCTATGGTTAAATGAAAATTGACAATTATAGTGCCTAGTTTGCAGAAAGGGCACATTTCACACGGGATAACATAAACAATCTGCACTATTCCAGAGACGCTCAATTGTTGTGGTTTATCTGCGACTGCTGATGATAAAATACAACAATACAGTCTGATAACAAATATTACACTTTTTATTCCGAATGGTCAAAGTAGTAAGTTTCGTGTGTGACGGGAACTCCTCGTGAATCATACTGTATAGCGAATGCATAATCCGTATGTGCTTCCCGCTCTCAGGACCGCCACAGGAGGGTAGGTATACTGTGAAGGAATAATGGACAGCTTCTAGACTGGAAACTGGAGAGGCGCAATGGCAGTTCTCCAAGAAAACCTGCCCAAGTAGGTTCCATAGTCGCATTATTGGGTTGTACCGAGATTAGAATCGTATATCGCATAAGTGAAAGGCTTTCGTGTAACCGGCTAAGTTGAAGCAACGGCCGCGAGTGGGAAAATATTCTCGGAGCATAAAGCGAACACTGGAGCGAATAGTGCCGATACAGAAAGCAATTAATACCAAGGTTACTTTCAGAACCTAAACGTAGACAGCAGTCTGTTTTTAGCCATCAGTTCCCATAACTCGAAATCACCACTGATTAATATCTTCAATTTGAAGAACTTGAAAGTCAAAATAAATAAAAACATTCACTCTAAAAAAACGTCATAAAGAGTAATGAAAGTAATTAACCCATACACTATATGGGACACTTCCCACGCTTCAGTTTGTAAATATAACAAATGGTGAGTACCGTTACAATACAACGTTAACAATAGTATCCATTTGACTACTTTTAAAAAATTGTATAGTAATGCTACTCTTTCATGTACTTTAAACATTTTTACCATACATTCTTTCTTAACACTCCTACACATTAGTATGCCAGGTTTAAAAATAATTTTTACAGTGTACATTTGTCTACTATTTTGCAAACCGTAACCTTGATAAAATTTTCATGGAAACCGGGAAGATTCACAGCCGTGCTCAAATACACCTCTGAGTTCGAGTCAAACACGCCAACCACATGACCAAATTGGATCTTCAAAGTATAAAATACAGCACAGTTAAAAATAAAAAGAGTTCTAGTGAGCGCATAATAGGCCTACGCTTTTGAACATCTAACAGGTTATGATTTTAAAGCGCAATTCGCAAGACAAAAATGTATTAGTAAAACACTGAACCTTAGCAAAACAGACAATGAGAAGATGTGATACTAAATCAGTTCAAAGACAAAATAGTCAGATATAAATTAAAAATAAGTTATGTGCAAATTCCCTACTCAAATATGTTACGTCTATTTTCACAGTTTTATTTTTAAGTGGATAGGATTCGCAGAGTTTTAACTAAAAATAAGTTAGTTTAGCTGGCTTTTTCGTTGCAACCACAAAAAATATTTACTTTAACAAGAAAAAAAAAGCTTTCAAACTAATACAGTAGCTAAAATATTTTTCTGTGAAATGCTACAAGAAGAATGCTACAAATTTTTAAAGCGGTTTGAAAATATCCTAAATACCGAAGAGAACGAATGGAATGAGTACTTAGTAACAAGAGTGTTATATATGTAACACAACCAACTTTAGCAGTCTGTCACATTTTACAAACATTTTCATTCTTTCAAAATTTATGTTTCGAAAATTTTTGAAAAATTGTAGTGACCAAGCACTTCTTGTGAACTTAATTTTTTTGCACTGTTTCAAATTACTTTTTGAAACTAATTAAGTACAAACAAATTTTCAATGTGTTCATGTACATAAACACGGACACTATGTATTACGCTAACGTTTCTGGTCAACGTTTTGGTGTCTTCTGATCGAATGGAAAATAATTTATCTGTGACCACGATCACCCACACATGTTATATACATATATATTTTTTAATTTATTTATTAATTTTTGCTGCTGTCACAAACATTTTCGATGCGCAATTTTCTTCCCCAAGGCCATTGTTTTAATCTCGAAATGACATTAACTATTGTGTTAAATAAAAGGGTGTCTATTTTAAAGCGTATACGAAAAACTTGAATGTTAAGAAATCGTGATATTTCTGCATACAACTAAAAATAAATTTTAACTTGGTAATATAAAAGTTGATAACGTTAAATACAATTTTTTTGCTTCAGAAAACAATAATTTCACCTCAAAGGTAACACCTTGCAGTGAAGAATAACAGTCTAACGCGAACATGTTAGTTATTAAATATATTTTCAATATTAATTAGCCGTCTAGGACAGCAATTATAAGACGTCTAGTGCAAATAAGTGATGTATTTGCTGTTAAAATCGTTCACGCTCGTCAGACGACAGCATACTAACGCCAACGTTCAAAATGTCACCAGCGACAACAGAGTTAACCCATCACTCGTGGTTCTTTGGTTCCACGCTGCATCTCGTTAAGACTCTTCAATTTGTCTACCACATTTGCTATTTATTATCACGTTTTCGAATATGTTCGGCTGGGCAATACGGTACATAATTATACATAAAACACAACCTTTTGATTTAATGCGTGGGCTCACAATTGTAAGACACATTTCAATTATATATAAAAAAAACCTTATGATAATCATTCCACAGACCTTTAATTTATAGTCAGTAAAAAAAAACTATACCGATTCCCGTACCTACCCTGCTATTGACAAAAATAATTTTGTATTAGCGTAAATTAACGTTAAAAACGTCAGTTTAAAACTCCCTAGTTAAATATATTATACACATGAAATTAAATGCCCGTGTAATAGGCTTCGCCAACTGAATGACCCAGAATGAAACGTTCTATTGGGGTAATTACTTACATCGTACTAATATCGACTAAATTTTGACGTCTTGAGACTGTGCTACAGACATACTTTACTCGGGCGAAATACATGCTCGGTTTCCAAAAACTTATTTTTTGAATTACTCTTTTGTGATTCTTTCATATTGCTTTCGAATAACCTGCATTGGCAATTACGGCATTTGTAACCGATTTATGCTGTACGACCCAAACGAACGGCATTATATAATTTCCTTTGATCGCCAATGCCCTCTTATTGATAGAAAAGTTTGTTGAAGTCCATTATGCTTGACTACAGCAGCTATTATGACTTGTTTGACATCCCGTACACTTCACAAATTATCGCGTTAACACAAGCAGATTGGAGCTAAGATATATTTTAATTATGCCATTGAACATACGAGCAAAAAAATTAATGCAAAGTAATAACGGCAAACATGTTGAAACCTCGACAAATAGAATGCGGCGGACATCGTGAAGGACGATGCCGTTGATCGGCGGGTTTTCTATGGGATATCCCGCTTCCCCGCCCTTCAGTACGGCGCTGCTCCATATTCACCTTGTGTGATGTCACCTCTCTGCAGCGTTCAAGCCCAAGACGTTAAAGACACTGACAAGCTGAGTGTCATAACGTACGGATAGGGATTTACATGTTAAATTATGCTCGACGGTGCTGTAATTCGTAACGATCCCTTCCGAACGAAATCTATTTTCTGTATAAAGACGTGGAGAATTCTAGTACAGGAATAAAAACATAGGGGAAAATATTATACCAATTTACGAGTGTTTTTGATAAGAAAATATTTAGTTGTTTATAGTTTCCGGGGTAAATAAAGAAACACTCGTAAAGGTCCTATAGCAGTGTGGGTCTCGCAGAGATGAATAAGAAAGTCAGTGGTGACACACATGTTGTTTGGTTGGGTACCAGCCACACCTAATTTGACTTGTACATCCCTATCCTTGCTTTCGCCAGGACTCTCGGGTAGACAGCGCTGACCAAAATCTCCTCACATCACGAAAACACGGGTTGTGCTACTATACTTTATGGCTCGAGGTTAAGAAGTGTGTGGCAGCAGTAACATCCACGCCGACGTCGCCGATGGGGAAGAGAAACCACGGGAGGCAGGCTCGTTTCCGCTTCCCCGACCAAGCGCTCACGAATCAGCTTCGCTTCCTCACGACTAGCGATCTCACCGGCGAATCGCAGTAACCGCAGAAGAAGAAATCGCCCAGGGTGGGAAGAGTACACAGCGGGCTTGGAAAGGGTGACACACGGGTTGGAAGGCAGAAGGAGGGGAAGGGGGAGGGGGGATGGACACGACATGAGCTACATTGGTTTACTACACGCGCAGGAAGGTCCGACCCCATGCGACTCGTGACGAGAAGAAACGAAGTAACGATCACGCAGCTATACACAAAGGTATGATTGGGAACTTCGTTTACATTGGATTATTCATGAACTGCAATTGTTACCTAACGTCTATAAGTCACAAGAATATCACAGGTTGATCTCTTATATATCTGTACACGCTGCTAAAACTGACAGAGATTATTCTTCTTAACGTTAAATAACGTTACGTACTACTACTGTAAGGAGAAACATAATACTGAGTTTCATAAATATTTCTAGTTTATTAACAAAATTAAGGTGAATTTATCTCTATCTGTAATGTGGACGTTACAGAACATTTAACATAACATTAAAATACAGAGTTAAAGTCATTACTAATAACGCTACATGATTTCGGCACACCTAACGGCTAACAGAGGATCCACTTTTTCCGTAACGGCTTCGAATTTTGTTACCTCGAGGCTCAACTCAATTCACAATAAACATAAGCGTTAGAAAGTTCCGGGTGGATTATGGACATTAAAAAGCTTAAGTCATGTAAAGAGGTGAACATTCCGAATACAGGTGACGTACTACGAGAACCTGACTTGCGTAAAAAATGTTAAGTGTTCCCATGTTCTGAGTTGGGTTCGACTAAACCCCAGACCTGTCGATTCAGCGGTAGGCTTACCTAAGGTAACATAACCGGTGACCGACGAGTCTATACCGTAATAATTATTTATTATTATGAGAAACTGCTCTACGTTTCAAGCTCGTGAAGTAAGGGATGATGAAATGATAGATTTTCGAGACCTAAATAGCAGCGCACGGATGAAGAGAACGCCCTGGAAATTTTTGAACAGTTCTCGGCCATCAACAATAGGGAAGCCAGGCAGTCCCAGACGTGGACGGAAGAAGGGACATGTTTTCTGGAACACGCCCGGCTCTCCGCACCACCACCCCTCCTGTACCTGATCGCCAAGGGTGAAGCTTATAACTGGAGAAATATCTTACAGAGATGATTGCAGCCGCAATTATTGACACTGCTAGGTTCGGCAGACAACTGAACCTACACCAAGTCAGACTTGAAAAAACATGTCCCTGCATCCTACACTAGATCGCACCACAAGCGACCATGGTCAGCATCAAAGCTCTTCCAGCACGTCCGCCCCACTGGGCGTATTAAAACAAGGATCCACGCCCCTAAACTAGTCCTGTCATTGGCGGCTCTATGGCTCCCACGTGGCGTTCTAACACCGCCGGTGCTATTGACCGCCATCCTGGTGGCTACATCACTACCCTGACTTTTGACAGCTTAGTTCTCGCAGCGCAAACAGTCAACCATGGTCACGGTAAAACCGTAGTCTAGGGGAGACAGGTCCCACTCTCAAATGACAAATAATCAATATGTATGTGCTCCACGTCTGTGGAATCATACAATAGCAACAAAAAACGGATCGTCGACCAAACCAAATCCAAGCAGTTTTGCTTTGAATATGCTCCCATACCCTCCTTGGCCTACCTTATGGCGCATGTGCCGTCAGCAAGGTCACACCCGCGTGCCACCCTCAAATGCGACCACGTAGCAGACGCCCTGCATTGAACGCGCCTGACGCAACCTCGATGACGTAGTACGAAGTAGAGTTTGGGCGGCTGGACTGTTTCACCTGGCCCCTGGACCCAGAGCACATACACCATTCGAAGTATAACAAAGGCGAGTTCACCGTGGCCACTCCTCCGAAGCCGGTCGGCGGGATAATGGGAACATCCCTGCAGACCGAGAGGCGGCCGCCCCAGCGCGTTATGTAAACGACCTCGTCGGTGACCTGCCGCCCACGACGAGATATGTGGGGTGTGAATGTCAGAGAGCGCATCCTCCACCAGTCGCGCCGCGCCGTGCGATACCGTTGGTACAGTTCGTGAGCGCACGTCTCGTTGCGCCACACGCCGGGGCCTTTCACCGGGTATCATCCCGCCACCGCCGTCAGGCACCTGCCCGGCCTTCCATCGCCGCATCCACCCTCTCCATACTTGTGACCGAGAACACAAGCACACACATACACACACAAGCAGCCACGCCAAGTAAGGTCGGACATAACGCGGAAATAAAGTCACGCTACGTTCCAACTGGCAAAAGTAACTCACAATGTTCCAAACGTAATGCTGTCGAGTATTTCGTATTTTGCAGATTTCGTTGTTATTTCGTGAACAGAAAATTCCAATTGGAAGTAAAATGAAGATATTTGGTCAACACTTTAATATTTAGGTCTTTAGCACTGTGAGAGGTGACATGATGTTAGTATGGAGCAGCGCCGGTATCGGGGGAACGTGAGATCATCGAGAAAACCCGCCGACCAGCGGCATCGTCCGGCCAATTGGAACAAGGCCACCTAACTACTTACATTTCGAAAGGTCAATAATCCACACTTTGTGGGCGAACGCCCCCTGATGAAATGATCAAAACAATAATAACGTATGGTGAATATTTACAAACCATGCACTCTTCACAGTGGCTGATTAACGCTTTTAACTTTGACGTCATAAAAAAACTTTTGATGAAACCAAATGTACGAATACCAATTCACCGAACATACTTTAAAGCGGTAGCTTACTCAGGGCTTGAACGAAGTTGGGGAAGTGTTTTAAATCAAACTTTATTTTACAAAACTATTAAACGTTTCTCAAATTTGTCTGTCCATGAACAAGCACTTTCGAAAACTACGGAAATGTTAGTAACATAAAACAGTACGATGCTATCGATACTGATTTTCAGTATTCCAACATCGCCAAAAATTGTCATTTCAAATAGTTGTTTCTCTAAATGTCATTCCTACATATAGACGAAACTACGATAGAGGAATGCAACTGACATAGTTACAACGTAAAAAATAATCAGGGTCACCTCTTGATGAAGTTTCATGGAAAAGCTTAGAAATTAAAGCTTGGGAGTTTGAATTCTGCCATACGCGTAGTGGTGGTGAATACGGCACTTGATGCACGTGCCAGTAAAGCCCTTACTGCTCACTTGCTTTTCGCGTTTCAGACGTGAGAAAAATACTACAAGTAGGCGATCGTTATAACCCTAGACAATAACGTTCCTGATGGCTACTGTCCCCATACTTTCGCAAAACATCGTCGACACTGAATGCTTCCTGTGACAGCTACCCTAACATGTACAACCGCCTTAAAAAGCCACACCACTGAACGTACATTTTTCTTTCTTCCTTCCTGAATAAAATACTTTTACACATCGAGAGACCGCTTATTTCGGCAGGAAGAATTTTTTTTTTTAAATACGTAACATTTAACTACAAGTATAATAATCAAATTAGTATTTCCAGTTAACATTATAGTTGTAATTAGATGTTAAGAAACGCGACATTTCTTTATTCGCTATTACTTGGAGTTCCCATGTGTGTGTGCGTTATGTGTGTATTATATATATGCGCGCACACAACAATATCAAACGTATTTGATTATCCGCGAAAGTATGTACTCAGCCACGAATAGCTGAAGCTATATTAGTCGGCAACACCATGTTTTTTATAGCTCGCACGTTCGAAATGCCAATTGACTTTCTAAACGTTAGGTTTCGCAAGTGGCGGGCAGTTGTTTACAAGCAGCGTGAAATAAAAGCCGAGCGTAATGCGCAGAACAATTAAGGCAGGAAAAGATAGGCTGTATGGAGGCCGCGCCACGCACGCACGATAGCGGCCGGCCGGGCATTCTGCAAATGAGCGGGCAGCAGCGGCACGAAATGCCGACGGGCGCAGGGTTGCAGCTCGGCCGAGTGAAGAGATTGATGTTCCTCGTCACGACCAGACCACATGGCAAGCTCGCGTGCTCCAGCTCATCTCCACCCCCGTCGAGCACCTGCAATGTCAGCATAGTTACCGCAACACTCGCCGCCCCACCTTCACTCGGCAAGGCCGGCCGGCATCCAAACCTCGCAGAAGTGTTAAAAGTTGTACGTTTACCTTTTACGTCGCAAGCTCATGTTTTGCACAGAGCTATGATATTGTTGCACGGTTGGGTAAGGTACGCTAAGGGATGGAGGTTAAATAAGAGAAAGAAAGTAAATCAAACCTTATTTATTTGCAACTATCTACACCAAAATGTCTGAACGTTAGTAATTACCAATTACTATTAAATAAACGTATCCGTAAAAGTCACCACTATGATACATGTTAATAGCAAACAAAACAAATAATTACCATACTGATAAAGGTTATAAGTCAAAAGAATTAAGTCTCAATCATCTATAGGCTACAAGTTCTCTGCACATACAATGTCTCGCTGGCCATTTAAAAATGGCGGACCTAATGCCCTAGCTTGGAGCACCCCGATGGTACTCTTGAAGTTCCAAAACGCCCTTGTTGACACTACTACTCGCAGCAAGCAATATCGCCGCACACTCTTGAGTACCGCTCACAACCCATCACTATCACCACAACTCACAAAAGATGCCTTTCAGCACAACTCTGCCAGAGTCTGGCACATACTCTCAATCAAGCGTCCAGAAATCCCGCGGCAACTCTCTGTCTCGGAGCTTCAAGAAACGTGTCGCATCAGGGCCAAAGCACCGTCCGGGAGCAGATGGTAGGCACAAGAATATCTACTGTTAGCTGAGTCTTCACGCTTTTCACTAAGGTTATAGAACCTCACAGTGGGCACAGGTGGTCCTTTAGTTCTGCCGCCACTGTATCATCTTCCACTACTAGCAACAATATGTGCACATCAGCAGCTCTCCTTCATGGTCACTAGCAGCGTGTCGTTGATCAGACACGGCTCTCAACTGACTGCACCAATCAGAAAGAAAGGTTATTTTTGCACCATTCTTCTGCGATTTATCAGTATAACTTTAAGACAATAGGAGTTCAAACTTCCAATCACTGGCCATGAAGCAGAGCTGCAGATGTGCACATAAGGCATTGCAACCAAATGGTACACAAATCTTTTCGCCATAAAATATCGGCTCTAAATATTGATTTATCGTGTGAAACGTCTACAGTTTGCTAGACTTCAATGTCTTACGTACTTCCTTCGTTTTTGGCGTGTCCTTATTTGACTGAGCCAATGCTAACTCATGTGCGCCTATACTGAACGTTTATGATTCATCTGTTAACACCACAATGACACCATCAGTAGCGAAGCGTAAAGTGTTCTAAGGCAATCGGTGATTAGAAGTGACTATACAGAACTCTCAGATGGCTGTGTAACCATTTGACTGGTAAAGGCAGGCACACCTCTCAGCTAGTAGCATGTAAGAGACGAGGAACTAGTTCTCAGTAATACACCTAGGTCTCTGCAACACAACTACTTCATGCTCAAAGTGTATAGTCGGGTCTCATACTGCTTGCCTTAGAACACGTCCACGATTCGCCACTGGACACCATAGAACCATCGCAAAATCACAGGCCCCTGCAAAACACAGGACGATATATTGTTTTGGAAAATACGCAGGCACGTAATATTCTCCCAGTATTCCACCGTCTCTAGCTATTATAAAACTAGCTACGTTAGCGTGTCACTTAAATAAGATGAGATCATTCAGTTAATGCGTGTAAGGCCACGATCCCTCATTTCTACTGCTCGATGACCAGCGAAAGAGGGAACGATTAAGAGTGTTGGCTAAGAAGTGAAATGATTTTGGTGACGGGGGATATGAGGTGAGACTGGAACAGCGCAGGAATTAAGAGGCGCGGGAAACGGGAGACTACATAGAAAATACGTTAAGGGGCCTCCCTACCTGCGCTTCAAACAGGTCGCAGCGAGTTACGGCTTTTGACGAAACTATTTAACACAAATTATACTTGTATATCTACGAAAATAATGCACACTTCTAAACTATTTAGCTATAGCTTCGAAAATTCAGCACGTTAATTAGAAACATCATTTTCGTGCCCCTCAAAATGGCCAAAAATGGGTTTTCCGGACAGCCGTGTATGGAAAAATAACCAGATTATAAAAAACAAAACTATAGAAACCAGCGTGACGCCTTGAACTACAAAATATTGTGGTCCGTAGCACTGCACACCATCTGGATGGCTTGCGCGGAGAGGCGATAATGCATTACACACGTCGCTTTGTGGCCCTCTTACTTCTCCTGCCTCACACACACAAACTCAGTATAACTCGAGAAGCCCTTTAAACAAAGATATCGTTCCGCAAACTTCCCACAATAGAGGAATCGGGAATCGAACTCGGATCACCTTGTTGGGAGACGGGCGTCCTAGCCGTTACGTCAACCGTGGATCCAGCGTTGACTACGAAAAAAAAAAATCTACATAATCTGTGTTCGCTCTTTCCTTGGATAAAAAAAAAGGCAGTTCTCGTATAACAAAATGCCGAATTACGATTTTACTGTTTACTGCAATATACAAATAATTAAAACTTACTTGTGCACTGAAACGAGGTGCAAAGTTCTACAAGACAATTATAAAACTTCACACAGATGTGTTTCAATGATTCTTAAAAATGCTTAACACAGGGTAATTTCTGCGTATTTTTGACTTGTATTTGCGACAAATTTTTGTGTACTGATTTCCCTTATCACATAATTTAATGGCGGTTAAGTAAATACCTTTATTCACACTTCGTTCAACGTAATTTATTAGAAAGCTTTGTGTGTTTATGCATCACGAAAATGTAAAATTATGATAATGACGTGTCATATTAAAAAAAATATACGAACTCAACAAATCATCTGGAAATAAATAATCGTAGATGTCTACAAATTGAACACTATTTGGTATACATATAAATAAAAAATATTTTCGTACGAATAGAGCGGCGGCGGTACAATTTGGTGGGTATCTGGAAAGAGTGTAAAATAAGGTAAGTGGAAGCATAACTGCAAATAAAACACAATCAATAATTTTAGAGCGTTTCAATGTTCACATTCAAAGTGGGTTATCTCGATAAACCGTCCCATATTGACCCAATGTTCAAATAAACTTTTTTTGATCACAATGACCAGTACTATCACCTCCCAGAATATTGCCCTTTCCTCCTGGGACATCCTGTATAATATTTTTAAATTATTATACTATACAGTATGTTCTTCAAGAGTGCTCATTTTATCGTGAACCAAATATAGTTTCGTAACCCCCTCTTGCTCGTTATTTTGAACATTCTAATACAGAACGCGTTTCAAACTTGTAATAAATGCGTATTTGTAAATCGTTAATCGAGGTAACTGAGCGAATACAGAAGCACCCCCAAGTGGGACCGCCTGCCAGGACGGCGCTGGTGTAGGCGTGCACGTCCCAACCTTCCATAAATGTTCGCTTTAAAAAGTCACAAACCGGGCTTCGCGCGCGCTGTTTGCCCGCCCCAATAAACAAACCAGACCAACCGGTTCCCCTTGGAAGGCGTCCTTGGTACAGGCCGCTCATAAATGGAGAGACGGACATCAATTTTTCTCCATGCTTGTGGAAAACAATAAAATATCCCACAAATCACCATTCGCTTCTTCGTCGTCTTCGTCCACCGTGTAGCCAGCCCAGTGGCAACGTTAAAGGTCGGTTTACAATTGAACAATTAATCGTTTAGAATGATGCAGTAAGATTTATTCGCGCAAAATGGAACACATATTAAGTAAAAACAGTTCACAGAAATCGCCATGTTATATTTCCAGCAAACGGAAATAAGCGGCAATACCGCCATCAGAAGGCGGTGGTGTGAACTACAGATTTGGTGTTAAATTAGGCTATTATTATTGTTTTGCAAATTATCATCGTAAGTAATTTCATTCAGATGGATGTCGGTTGAAAATGTACTGAGAACTGATCTAGCTTTGTTAATAGTTTTGACCGTTAGTGATATCCCTCTGCGTTGTGAGATGCCGCGGTGGCCGAATGGTCAGACCTCGTCTCCCACCAAGGCGGATGATCCGGGTTCGATTCCCGACGGGGTCGGTACCACGTGAGGATCTTGCCGGACGATGCCGTTGGTGGACGGGTTTTCTTGGGGATCTCCCGTTTCCCCCACCCCTTCAATCCGGTGTTGCTTCATACTCACCTCATGTCACCCCTCACCTAGATGTTGAGCGCTTACCAAAGTCCCTCATTCACTCATTCACTCTGCGTCGTATATGAGTTATGATTCGCCCTGATTGGCTACTTCCCCAAAATTTGTACTTAAAATATACAATGTAACTATTTCGTTTACCGCTAAAGGAAACCCCACCCATACGCACGACGTGCCTAGTTCTATATTTAAAACCTTCGCAGTGAACAACGCGTTTTCAGATCATCTGTGTATGTCATAATTCAGAACTGTAAATCCATCTTATGTTTATTTCACACATCCTCAGATGATACAGAGCAGAGTGTCTAGGAACGCCAGTATACCCATGATTCAGTGCGCATGTTTGCCTATTCGTCTATGACGATACAGGAAATTCTGAATGAGCTCAGGTTTTTTCATACGGCTCATCCAGAAAAATAAATCAGCCTTCTTATTGTTTGTTAAATATTTTCTGGATTGTCCGGATCTGCATGAACTGTGAATTAGGCTTTACATGGTTTAAAACGTCGACATCATAAATAAAAATAATTTTAGGGTATGATTAGAATCCGGAAGAGTAGGCGAGCTCCCGTTGGTAATGCACACGCATAATGTATCCAAGATACGCTGAATTTTGCCTCAAGTAGTCAAATGTATGGCATCTCTTCTCTAGAACTGGTAATACTGGATTGTCACTGCTTCAATATTTTTGATTATCCGGATGTTCAGATTCAGATCTATCGAACCGTGAAGGACGTTCGCTTACGACTCTGAACTTTTTACATGTTTTCCTCGGAAACAACCTTGAAACCGTCCCACAACTTCAACAACAAAAACACAAACATTAATAATAATCCTAACTACTTTAAACAAGTGGTTTAAACAAGGATATAGCCTAACGCGTAAAGGATGAGATGATTTAACATATTGAACTACGTCAACAATTTTGTAGGGTAGATTGAAAACCAATACAATACGTAAATACCGTAAAAATGGGATGAACAGTGACGCTGGGGTGCATAGAGACAAAACTTCAAATCAAAAGTTCCGGTACGCGGTTTTAAAACCCGAGTTTTTCCTTAATGTTGGCAAATTAATAATTTTGCAAAGAGTAAATACATTGAAATATAATTTGATTTTAGACAAAGGTCTAAGCTAGGAATCTGATTCAAATTTTGTCCCTATTTGCCACAGCGTCCCTATTCACCCAATTTTACGGTACACCTTTTGCGTCTAGCCACTAGTTACCGAACATAATTTTTTTCTGCCGGAAAATTTCGCGAGTTCACTGACCTTCAGTCTAGCATTTGAGAATAGTATTTGTGTACTCAAAGCAGCCAATACCTGCTCTTTGGCTGTTCGCAGACAGGGATACCACATAATGAGAAATATGAGCATGCATTCAGCTGCTTCTTCAATATTGGCTCATCATCTTCCATGCGTTAAAAGAGACCAGAGACACTCGCGAAAGTAACACGAACTTACAGTGATTTGAATTCTACATTTTACTCAAATGAAAACGAGAATTTTTCAGGTTTGTTAGAAATGACGCTGCATTGCAACGCTCAGAACGCACGAGCCACTTTGTAAAAATCATACTCAAACGTTAACAAAAAGTTCAAAGTTAAATGTAAAATAGTTATTAGATACCACTATTCACTACAGCAGTGGTTGGCACAGCTATTAGGACGATAGCCTCCCAGCAAAGCCATCAGAGTTCGACTTCCAACGAGGCTGACCCGGATTTTCGTTATGTGGGGAATAGTTAGAGACACTGGCAAATCGCGAAAATGTTTTAAATAGTCTTCAATAAACTGTATTATATTAACCGTGACACGTGCGAACAGTTTTGGGACAAATCACACACGCTGTGTGTCCAAGCTGTGCAGTTCTAACTGGGTCTGTTGTAGAGAGAAAAAACGCTACAAATAAACGATACCCAATGTTGATACAAAACGTTCAGTGTTGTGTACATCACGTTGGAGCCTAGCAAACAGTTAACTATTCCCGCGATTTTACAGTGTGTCTAGGAATAGTGTCAGACCATGTTGGTCGGCGGGTTGCCTCGGAGGATTTCTCACTTCGCTCGCGCCTTCATTCCGACGTTGCTCCATACATCACATCACCCCTATAGAAAAATTATCTATACTGAGTAAAAAATAATGGAAAGGAAATAATTTTTCACTTTCGTTTTCATTTGCTTCGGTAACCAATAACGTGGGCATCACTACTAGTAATAAACAAAGTTTCCATTGCCACAAACATTTACTAATAGTTATAAAAAAAAACCTTTCACCAAAATAATTTTAACGATTAAAACCAATCTAGCAATTTGTTTCAAAACATTCCAACAAATAAATGGCGGGGAAAAAAAACAACGCTGAATTTTTGTTTATGTAACAATATTAAGTTCAGTTGAAAAATACGCACTCCTGACAACCAAATATTTTCTTGACGCAAAAGTACAAATCTGGTTGGCAATGTGGAAACAAAGTTTGTTGGCCAAACAAATCTTCGCAAGGTTATTTGACAATTTGTGACAATCCATATGTGTTTAATACAGGCCTAACTTGATAACACTATAAATAAAAACTCAATAATCTACGTCATCAGAAAAAAATACATATGTAACTCGAAAATACGTAATTGCGGTCTACATGTACACGTGATTTAGCTTATGAACATTAAAACGCTAAATTACACCAGTCACTCTGACAGAGATTTATAAAGCGCAGGCTTCGGGCGCAATAAATATAGAGTTCAAATCATCGTCCTGCCATGCTTATTGTTTTGAATGATTCAGAAAAAAACTTAAATAACAGCCAAATCCGTAATTAGTTTTGCCAACAAAATCTTACGATTTGGAGTAACTAAATAAAAACAACAAAACAAATAGACTTCATCATCAAAATATCTCTTTTTTTTTTCCCACGCGGATCATTGGAACGTGACAAAAAATGGTTGATTCAACAAAACTTGCTTTGTGTAATGTGTATAATGGAAACTCAACATGAGCTACCCGTATTGCCGTTTTAATTTTTAAAAAAGTATAGTTTAATTTTTTCAGGGAAAACAGGTACCCACAATGCAAGGAACACAACCATTACCTGTTAGTCTCTGTACTATATAACACTGACCCTAGTTTATTTGAAAACATCCGAGAGAAAAAATATATTAATCACGATACTTTCTTTCTTTTATGCTCGACCTTCGGTGGGACTAGTAACGACACCGGGCGGTCCGGGCGGGTTGAACGAACGACCGAGTGAATGAGGGTATAGACAGCCTGAATGGCTTACGACGCTTTGGAAGGTGGCGATCAGATACCGCCCAATGACCGCGCAGCTGAGGGTGGAGCCCTGCTGCGGGCAGCACGACAGCAACCGTTCAAGGTAGACGACGCCCCGCCTCACCTTGACATTCGCTCTTCGTTTTTAGACGTGTTCCCAACAAGTTCGACCACACTAGTATAATGCAACTTATTCTACTAATTTCCCAGTAAATGTGCCCAATCACACGCTAGGAGTAAAAAAAAATTGTTCACTCAGGTCCCCGTATTACCATCTCGGATTAAGTTCTGGATTAAAACTTATCTTTAAGATAGTCCAGAAAAGTGTATTGCGAATCTCTGATGTCGCTTATCCGAGAGACTGAATAAGCTATTAGCTATGAACCTACTGATAGGTTCTTATCGAGAAGTTAAACGAGAAATAGGAACAAAAATGGCGTCATATTTGTTTGTGAGTCACGAAGTTGAGGTTAGGATTCCAGCTCACGAAATGAAGACCTTTAAGTTTTGTGACCTGTGGGAAACGTAATACGAATTCGGTGATCATGAAGTAATTATATTGTTATTTGAGCTTAAATTTCTTATGTTAATATTTACTTTCGTTTTGAACCGGCCATTAATACTATACTTTAACAATCTGATTTCAATATGTATATGTAGTAATTCACGAATAATTCTGAAAAAATAAATTAAGGGCACTATTTATTATGAAAAATATATGATGTATTCATAAGCTTCGTGCTATCTATCGGCAAAATGTTAACCTATATTTATCGTGTTTCACGCGTGAATTGTAAACTATTGTTGTATTTGATACTATTTTATTCTATAATACACTTAAATATTGTTGTTATACATGAGAAACAGCGGAAATTTGTACTATTTGCGAAACCTAAAACTTCAAATACCCAATCGAACTAATTTCAACTAAAAATCGTACAGTTAGCTACATTGTTATAGCCAACATAAGAAAAATCAAACCAAGTACCTCCGGATATCAAACGGAAAGCTATATGGTTACTATCCAGATGTAATAATACATTATGGATGACTACAAGTAGCTGACAGCCTATCCAGCAGATAGCAATAAGCCAGTTTTAACAGGAAGTGGTAACACAGTCTCTTTATTCTAATGTTTTACACTATTTAAAAAAAAAAAAACAGCGTAGCACCGATTTACGTCATAGGCTAGAGTCGCAATTCACTTTAATTTGGGGTCATAAGAGCCGTATACAGCTGGCGCATTAATTGTGTTGCAGCGTGTTGGAAGAGGTATTTTTTAAAGAAATATTACTTAACATGTTATCGATATCTCTAAATAGTATACTAAAAGAAAATCAATTTAAAACGATGCTTCTCTATTTCGCGCATGAAACACAATAAATATAGGTTAGAAAAGTCACGGACTAGGTTTGAATCCCACGAATTTTACATGTGAATCCATATTTCAGTAAAGTACAGGTGTGATTGAAGGTCAAATGGCCACGACCTTCCAGAAGATGCTGGCAACCAAATAGTGATAGGCTACACAACTGACCACAAAGAACTCAGTTGTTGCCGAGAGCCGGCGGGTTTTCTCGGGGATCTGCACACCCCCCTGTCCCTGTGTTCTGGCGCTGCTCCTTCACATTCTCGTCAAACATCTATTTTTCAGGCCGGACAGGCTTGTTTCTCGTATAGAGCAGCCGTCTCTAACTTTCCCTTCGGGCTTCTTTCTTACATGGTGACCTCTGGCGAGTATTCATAGATACATTTGGCACTTGTTAGCGTAACGATGAAAACATATACTTAAATTCGCAGGAATTTGAAGTCCGTCAGCTCAGCTGAGCGGTCAGAGATCCTGGCCAGTGGTCCCGGGTTTGAATCCCTACCGAGGAGGTGAACTTTACTGTTACCTCCCCGGGTACAGAACTGGATGTTGTTAGTTCCCACACCTCCGTCCCTTTGGAAGGCAATGGCGAACCACCGTAGGCTCACTCTTGCCTAATATCCTCAGGTGTTCCTCCCGAGGTCATCACATTCCATTGAAATATATGGAAATTGTGTGAAAAAAAATACTAAAAAAAACGGTTTTACCATATTTTTGAACAAATATTTTGCTAGTGTGACGCATTCTGTTAGCGTAATATTCTGCACCAGAATCAAAGTTTCAAAATTACGTCGCCATACATAGCTAAACTGAAACTCATCACACTAGCAACATGTTTTGCTCACAAAACTGTACTAACTGTTTTATAGGATTTTTTTATGTAGACTTCAGTTACCTGCAAGTTTTAATAAATATTTTCCTCTTAATCCACTACGCTGGCTGGCCTCTCGGCTTAACTGGGCAAAAGGTATATAGCAAATGCATTCATGAAACATTTCCTTTACCACGACAAATCTCTTTGCTCTCGTAAAGAAAACATATATTCGGATACAAACTACCGCAAAGTAGCTTTGTCGCAAACAGAATAAATTTGAAAAGTTAATAGAAATGGTTGCAAAAAATCAGGTTGGCATTAAAATCCGGCATTACGTCAGTAATATTTATGACAAAGATATTTTCGCCCTATTCATAACTCACAGCTGACACATACATAGAAACACACACCCTGTTTATCTGTAGGTCTTTCTTCCATTAATTACCAAATTATATTAACCCTATTTCAACGTAACAGAAATCCTGCCAAAAATGAACGCTGGCTTAATTGAATAATAAAATTCTAGAAATAGTTTGTTACCAAATTATTACAGTAACTATCAAAGGTCATATTTAAGGGAACGTTCAAATGTAGTCTCGCTACAAACAAACATTGCGGGAAAAATACTTTACCCACAGGCTGTTCATAAAAGTATCTTACGAACTTTACGAGACGATTCCGTGAAAAACTTAGGTAAAGTTATGCAATGCAAGATTTTGGTTGACACATAATATTAAACGAGAATTTTGCGATTGAAAATTGACAATGGATACCAACATTTGTAACTGGTTAAGATAAAAAAAACTCACAGGATACTAAATTTCAAATCGAACATGCCAGTAGAATTGCTCACATTCACTATAAAAAAATAGAAAAAAAGCGAACATACTTCTTTGAATCATAGTTAACAACACTCTCGATCAAGTTAGCTTTAAAAAAACTCATCAAAATCAGTCCATTCCTTTAGTAACTACGATGCCACAGACAGACAAACAGATACACAGACAGATCGTCAAACTTAATAACAGCCCTCTTTTTGCGTCGGGGTTAAAAATAAACTAAAATAAATGATAAACGTCGGTTGCGGTTTAGTAATAACAAGATATGCAACAGCGAAAAAAAAAGTTGTTTCGAATACATTTCACCTTCATGGCTCAAACCTCATGTGTATTGTGTGTTGCTTACCTGTCAGGCTCCACATTTTCTAGTCAATTTTCTCGAAAACAGTTCACTGGAGGGTGATGCAACTAGGTGACAGTTTCTGGTCATTGGGGTCTCCTGCTAATAACTGTGTCATTTAATAGAAAAAATGCAATAGTAAAAATCATAAGCCAAACATTTAACGCTTCACCAATTTCCATGATCTACTGAAGGTGAAATATTTCCGAAACCAATTATTTTTTACAGATTATAGATATTATCAAGCCGCAGACGGAAATTCGGTATTTATTTTTCCTTTCTTTTGGTTACTTTAACAAAAGTTGGTTTCCAATGTCAATTTTCAATCGCGAATTTGCGCCAGGCAAAAACTTGCATCATACAACTAACTATTTTATAAGGAATCGTGTCGCACCATTTTAAACACGCTCACACTAACAACCGGCATATCTCCACTCCAATACGAAGAAGGACGTGATGCTCCTGGCCGTAAAGGATCATTCATCACGTACCCAAGCCGAGAAGAGCATGATACTGGTCCCAACCAAGGTACGTGCATCAGCTCTGACCAGTTTATTGATGTTCCAAAACGAGCAAGGAGAAAGCACTGAATGCACGTCATCCCTAGACACGCATGTTGCTATTAAGAATGGCCACAAAAGCATTTGAAAGCATTTTCGTGTCAGGTTTACTTTCAGATTAAAGAGCACCTCGCCCCGTGTGGCACAACAATGTAAGCCGCTTGAATTCACCCATTCCTGCCACCTGGGCCTCATTAATAAGCCGTTAAGCGCCAAACGAATTACTCTGGAAGTAAAACAACCTGTTCCGGCAAGGGGCAGATAAATACAACACTGAATGCAAAATTAATGACTCGCCTTATTTAGTTTTCTTCTTATGTCAAGCTTTATTCAAACTTCTCCATTACAAATAGTTATAAAAAACTATCATTCATGTGCAGACCTCCTATACACTCCGCATGACGAACACAAAAGGAGCAGCCAATGAGCGTGCGTGCTAACTACACATGAAACATGTTGCATGTCTCAACGTTAAGGACCTGAAAATTCGCGTTTTCTTTCAGGTACAAGCTAGAATTACAGAAACTGCAAGTTCGTGCCACTTCCACAATTGGCTGTTGGCGTATTGTACGCCTTAAGGGCGCGGTTCGCCTCAGTTTTCAACGTCTTTTTTTTATTTTTATATTGGTACCAGATAATGTTTTCTTATATTGTACGTAAATTGTGATTAAATCTTCCTCTTAGGAAATGTTTGTATTTCTCACAGTTTTTGCGTAATTAGTCGTAAACGTCAAAATTTGGACTTAAGGGTTTTACGTACGCCACTAAAACCAACTGACATTCCAAACCGACAAAATTCACACTATATAACAATGTTGTAGGCTATGATTTTATGTATATAAAACAAAAAAAAATATATTTTTGTTTTTATATACGTCAAATCATATCCTACAACATTGTTATACACTGTGAATTTTGTCGGTTTGGTATGCCACTTGGTTTTAGTGGCATACTTAAAACCGTAACGCGCAAATTTTGACGTTTACGACTCATTACGCAAAAACTATGAGAGATACAAAAGTTTTATAAGAGGAAGATTTTATCACATTTTATGTCTAAAATAAGAAAAAAAAATGGTACAAATGCAAAAATAAAGAAGACGTTGAAAACTGAGGTAAACCGCGCCCTTAAATGGCAGTGACAATAGGCCTAATAACAGCGTAGACCCATTTCACTGTGTCAGCGAGTCGCCAATGAACTGCTGCTGTCTGCTTGAGAACACACATTACTGAAGGTTAGCCTACAGGTCAGTGAACCCGGGAATTTTTCCGGTATCTACTAAACGTTAAGCATTTTTTCTGACTACAGAACTGTTAAAAACCTGACGGATTTCATTCAGCTGTTTGTATTAACGTGAGTTTCGTCAAATTACTGAATTTATTCTGGCAGAATTTTAATGTCATAAATGTAATACATTAAAACGCTAGTAAATGTTGGTTGTTCAAGAAAGTTTCCAGGTCCTTAGTGGCCGTCACTATACCGGCTCTTAATACCGTACACTTATTCACAATTTGCGCCGGTTGGCATTAATCGTATTCGCAGTCATAAAGTAAAACACGGCTCACACTTTTCGTGATCGACCGATCGACAAGTTAGCAGTGACCTATCGCCGTGGCGAACAAAGTACAAATCACGCTGGCACAAAAAAAAAAGTATCGCGATCCTCAATTCTCGGCCAAAATGAACGCTCTGGTTTGTGTCGTAAATGTACCTGTCGCAAACATCACTCGAGCTTTCAAAAGTTGTCTTCAATTTCGTTTCGCCGAGACAACCTCGCCACATTCTCTCGCTCAAAACCAGCCAATCGGAACACGCCTTCGCAGAGAAAGAATTATCCATCCAACTTGCGTATTTCCGATCTCCATAATTAATGGTACACACAATACAACTCGGCAATATTATTTCTTCAAACTAACAATATTATAAAGTCCCTGCTTATAACAAACGTCAATATAATTGCATCTCCCAACTCGTTCTCCGGCAGAGGGGCAGCATCCGCACGAATGTCGCAATTTATTTCGATAAGATCCCACACATTGCTGGAATCATAATATCCAAGGTCTTTCCACTCCCACGCAACAGCAACGCATATTTCTTCCAGCGCCTCCCAGACCTGCTGTGCTTTACAGCTCTTTTGGCTGGGTAATTTCCCGCTCGGGTCTGTAACGAATCGCCTTGGTCGCACTCCGCTCCGCTTTGATAGATAACAGGTGTCTCTCCCTTTCTCTCGCACCAAGAAAACTGCAAACCTAGTACTGAATGCCGGTAACTTATGCAGGAACTAAAGCGTCGTCGTTCACTTAAAATGTATTTTTATTTATTTTAAATTTCCTCTAACCCCCATCATAATATATCCAACATCCGAAAAGCCATATGCACATCAAATCGGGGTACATATACACATACACATGTATACACAAATAGGTTATACATGTCCGAGTCAATGAGAACTCGTGTACTAAAGCGAGGTAAGTCTGGAGAAAAATATAATAACGAGGAGAGGTATGAGAGCACCCGGAGAAACGTCTGCTATGGTTCCAACAAGTAAGGGTGACAATGTATCTGTGAATCAAACCCGAGAAGCAAGTGGTCTAAGATAGGGAGGGAACCGTGAGGAGAGAGGCTAGATGAGGCAAGGGGGTTTTACGGCCCTGTTACAACGAGGTCTTAAAATCCGATGAGGATAAAGGGACAACACCTATGCCCGAGCCAGGATTCTAACCCAGGACCTCTCGCACCGTATACCGGCGCTACGGAGGCCGGCTGAGAGGGACTATAAGAGATGGCTGAAAGCCTCGCTAGTAGACGACGCAGGGCGTGAGCCGGGATGTGAACCAAGCGTAACGCGCGAGATGAAAGCCGGCAGTTGGAGCAGGGAGGTGGGCGTGGCCGGCCACGAACACCACGCCGCCGCCGTGGCGCAGTCAATGACTTTACCGCCCCATTCCCCTGCCCTATCGTACTTCCCTGGCGGCACAACCCCTGACATTACGTGCGGTGTCACCCAGCCACTCACGAAAACCACACCACCTGCTGCACGTTTCCTGGTGCAAACTAGCGACAACCAAACGATCGCATTGTACATCATACATGAACACTACGTATGTTGTGAAAACACAGCGTTGGCGAATACTGCACATCTATCTATCAGCGAGTTGCAAATATATTCATCAAAGACGCACGTCACTTGTAACGCATATAGTCCAGATATGTGATTACATTATAATGATGTGTCAAACGAAGAGCAGATAAAATAACACAATACGAATACTGTGCAGACAGTATAAATGTCAATGTCAGATCAAACACTGCCAACGAAGAAAATGACAAAGAAGTCATGAAGTATAATAATGTCTACTACTGTTTACAATTATGCAGGTATGAATCACGAGAATTGCAGGAATGGGAAAAAGGACTCATGAATCACTAGTTGAAGATAATATGACGCAGTCATACAATAAAGGTCCTTAGTATTAAATTCAAGGTTTGTACCTTTTTCTTCATATTATCTATCAACGTCCCCGCTTTATAAAGAAAACACCAGTTAAAAAATAATGCGCAGATAACTAAGATACGTGGATCGAGCCGGGACAGTCCATTCCCTATGTACGAAGGTGTGAGATAGTTCTATATTGGCAGCAGTGGAATAAGGATCAGAGACTGCTACATCGCAAATTCATTATATTGGCTTGAAAAAAAAAGTCGCGAAAACGGAGAGCGCGGTACCAGAAAGCGGCGTGTATAGCGCCAGCGGTCACGTAGTCTCCCAGCCTCCAGCGGCGACCTTTCAGAACCCTCTCCGCCCCACACCTTTTTACGTTTCACACCTCAAAGGTGCGTATTATTTACTCGTTGGCTTATGCTACACCTGAAAAATAATTTAAAGGTTGCTTGCTACCTGAATCACAGGGAGCAAGTTCAGTCAAGGGTTTAGCGTTAATGAATATTTGTACCAAATGCGTAAATACACAAATTTAGATATCAATCACGTCTATGTGAGCAACTTTGTTGATAATAAGGTGCCAGGTGCCGTGCGATGGTTCATTCTCCGTGTGATACTATGATATGTAGCATGAACAGCATCTTTAAGTCAGTCTGTGATTTCATATGTCTGCTTGCTTACTTAAGTCTACTGTTCCACAAATCCCTACAGTGTATTGTTGCATGTCGCAAAATTTGGGCTTCGAGGTGGACAAGGGAGTGGCGCGGGCGCTGCTGCAGAGCCTCTCTCAATCCATCTACCCGTGAAAATATTATTCAGGTATGCTCGAACTGTTAATGCGTTCTGTGGGGGTGCCTCCTCCTGCTGGAACAATGATCGCCTCCAGTACTGAGATTGTGTTGTATCACTGAGCTATTAGAGAAAAATGGCGCAATCAGGTGTTAGGCAGAAGCTGCTGCCCAGATCATAACATGGGGTGGGTTGTTCTCAAGTTCTTCATAAAAGTGTGGAATTTATTTACTCCAGAACACATTTCGATAACGAGCGGTAACTTGCACATTCGGCAGGGGGAAAAAACTTGTTCCGCGAACGCAACGTGAAGAATGTTGCCAGCAAATTCTCGCATGCTTGCCCCCTCCTGTCAAGATCTTGATCAATTAACTAGTTAACAAATTTCGGTCGGAATAGATCAATTTAAAGCTCTTCTTCCAAATACTTTTGGCACTTTTAATTCACATGAACTTTTCAGCAAAAATTTCTTGTTTCGAGTTTTGGCCGTCTGGACCGTGGGGAATATTTTGTGTTTCCTGTTGCAAATATTTCCTATGTTTCCCCATGCAAGAACTGACGCTTTTGATAGCGGCACTTTGCCGAATATGTTTTGAAAATCCCGAAACACTTCTTGAAAAGTCCGAGAGCGTGGACACTCGTGCACCCAAACTGCTGTTGTTATTCTTTCCTCTGGTGTGTAGGGACTCTGATCAGCCATTATGTTTTCTGGAAATAAACAAATACAATATTACTATATATTTTGTTCACATATTTCCAGTAGCTACACAGAAACTTACAATTTTCGGAGGTATAGAAACTTTTGGGACATCCTGGCTTTGGTCTGAATTTACGCGTTGAGTTGTGTTTCCAATCAATGGCGCCATGCACGCTAGCTTTCTGACGGAACAATTAACCAAGTGAAAAGAAAATATTGGCGAAAATGCAAAACGAAAGGCTGGCGCTTTTCGCGTCAAAAATTGTTACTCGAAATAACCTACTATAAGGTAAGTTAATGATAAAATAGTACCAGTATTTGTCCTTTTCCAGTAGCCATGTAGTAACCATGGCCGTGGAAGAGGGTGGTAATGGTGGAGTTTGGTAATATAAGAGGGAGGTAACAGAAGAAGGGCGAAAACAAAATCTTTAGATTCGAAAACACACACTCCTTTAAATACACCGAAAATAATATGACCATGTCAATGACACAAAATATTAGAAACAAACGATTTGGTGTATTAAAAAGATTTAAACTGCGGCCGTTTTTAATTGGAACGATAACTAAACGGCAACATAATCCGATTTAATGTACTAACACTATGCCACGTTTGATACTTTATCATCCAGCGATTCTGATGAGTACGAAATACTCGGAAGCGTCCCAACTAAACTATACTAAGTAAATAAACTGCCGACTGGAACTCAAGTATAACAATGCACGATTTAAAATATTTCATCAACACGGAATAGTAAAATAAAAACATTTACACACACATTATTCACAGGTAAAAAATATCGTGGCAGATACAAAACATTTGGTTCGTATTCACATAGCTAAATATGTGTTTTGGTCAACACAAAAAGATTTACTTGTTACCATGGCAACACATTTCCACAAGCAAAGTACAACACAATTCGCCTGTTCAATACCTAGCAGTTTTAACAGTTACGAATGACATGTATTTAACCAATAAAATAAGACCACAAATATCTATATCGTGAGTTGGCGAAATGAGGAAACGCTTTACGATGCTTTAATTTTATCAGCATTTATTGTCCTGTATCTACAATGACGACGGTATTAAGAAACGGTTAAAACAGTTGCGTAAATACGAGCCCGAGGCGGACTCGAAAGCCTGACCTCGCAGTTGGCAAACAGTCACTTCGACCTCCACGCGCGCCGTCGCACCGCGGTCCGGAAAGAACGTGGCAAGCCAGGCGCTAACTGGCTGACAGTGCCACCAACTGTCAGCTACTTTAAACACCTCGGAATGCACAGTGAAACTACTGCCCTGTTATCCTCCTAACACGCTTACAAAAACTAACCCGTTAGAGTTAGATAGCTTTTCATAGGTCACGGGACATTACACTCGATTACCAAAGGTTAGCTAGGTTGTGATCACACGCGCTGGTTCACTTTTTGGACGCAAACTAAGGAGTGCAGAGATTTATCTCTCACTTTAGAAACAAATTTCGACTGACTTAAGCACCACAAATAAGAAACTTCGTTACAGAGAATAATATAGAACAAGCCACGATTTTATTAAGTATCATTACTATTAACGTCTCACTAATCTTCGATTCCTGACGATAGATGACGCTGGGAGGAGGGAAGATGGAGAAATGAATTTCGCGTCGATGATTCAATCCTGTGAATGGTTTTTTTTTATTTTTAAATTATAATGAAACGTTACTAGTGTATATATATAATCATCTGTCAGGTCAGTTAAAATTACCAGGAGGAAGATATGCAATAAAGGATAGTCTCGACTCATGCAAGTTAAAAATTCGCAATTTTGAAAGGCAGTACTGAACATTATGTGAATTCTGCAAACGGCGTTTAAGTCCATGCTAGTTCTTTAGTTAAACATGATCCACGTTTCCGCTCAAACTTGAAACAAATAGTGTCTCTGCGTTGTCTCAACTCTCTTAAAAGCTAGGCAGGATGATTGGACCAAGTGACAACCAGGATCTGGGTCCAGCCACACTAGCGCAGCAGAAAACGGCGCAGTAGTGCAATTAGGTGTTTTACAAGTAAACCAAGTAGTTTAACGAAAGTTCAGCTGATAACAGTCGGAAATACCGTAGAGAGTAAAAACGTTTTCGTCATATCAAAGAAAAAAAAAATTATTTGAAGATGTTAAGCTTGCAATAAAGAAAAAAACAAAAAAGTGTTTGTATCCGTGTATACCAAATGGGTGTATACACACATAATAGTATGGATTATTTAGAAGTACATGTAGGCTATACGTATATACGCGCATGTATGTACGTATGTATTAATGTGTATAGGACTAATATAATCTATATAGGCCTTAGGCCTACATACATCATGTATGTTATATATACACGTGTATGTACATGTCACTGATTGAAACACCCAAACATGTACAAATATGCACATATATACGTCTATACAGCTATATGTACTAGTAACACATATGTATATTTGGATATTATAAACGTGTATGTATGTGCATATGTGTACATATGTTTATATAAATTATGAAGACTCAAATACAATTTCTAGTCATTTATAATACATGAAGATTGTATTTTATTTCCCCCTCAAGATTCTTGTTGAGCCTTACTTGCACTACTGAGGGTGACGCAGCGGGCAGTATCCGTGCGGAACGCTAGGGCCACGGGCTTGGCGCATGGCCCAATCACCGGGGCAGATAACATGGCCGATGTATCGGCAGTTAAGTTTTATTACCGAGCGACTCACGCAAGCAGCACACACGCCGCCCCACGGGCCGCCAATAGTGAAAGGAAGGCAGGCGTTATAGTTATGTCAAGCGAACTAGCCTTCACAACCGCCGTAAGACACCGACGAAGACACAACAACATTTCATATTTAACCACTAATAACTATTTTCACTCACTGTGGTTTCACACGTTAACTTGGCAAAATGTGATTTTCTTTAGATTAATAGCTTGAATTTGTGTTTGAGCGTTGAGTGTTGAATAAGAGTAAACGGGTTTAATCTGTACTGTAATTCATGATATACATCAATTTTTAAATGCTTTACGCAGTTACAGTTATTTTAACTTCAATTTTGAAAACTAGTAATATATTTTAATTTTCAGAAAGTCACTGATTGATAAAAATTATACATATAGAATGTTATAAGCAGAGATTTTGTGACAAAAACATTTTTGTACCATTTGGTTTTACTGTCATGTGTGCACCACTGCAGTTCTGTTTCATGTCCAGTGATTGGTCGTTATAAACCTCACTTGTCTTGGGGATATTTCTGACTAATTACACACGTATGGTGTCACAATAGCAGCAGCCAAACGAGAGACGACCCTAAACAAAGGCACGCTGCCAATAACCATGAAGCACAGCTGCCGATGTGCCAGTAAAGCTTTGAAACAAATTGGCGCAAAAATCTGTTCGCGATAAAATCGTAGTTCTAGTTATAAGTCGCAGGTTTAAATATTCTAATTAAAATTAATTTGATATTATTATTGTGGTTAAGTGTACGAGAAGCCACAGTGTCTTAACGGTAATGGTGCACGACCATTTTTAATTTATAGTATTTTCCTTAACACCAAGCATTCCTGAAGGCGCACCAATATCTTTGATATGCCATGTTCTGAATATTAGTCTACTACACCTTTTTAAATTTCTAGATAGTAAATTATTTCCATATTATGCGTCATTTGTTACGATACAATAAACACCACAAACTTTTTAATCACCGAACAAATGTCTGATAATACGGAAGTAATGTATTATGAAACGATGTAGAAGGGTGACGTGGAGTAACATTTAGAGCATGACATGTCATACATATCCATACACCTTCTCAAAATCTTATAGCAGGAAAAATATATATAATTACATACGGTCACTAGCCATTACCCTTAAGGGAGTTGCCTACCGCAGATCCTTTACGAGAACATGGATATTGAGTCAGTTATAAGTTTCACTAAATTAAATGTGACTAATCACCTGCGAAACCTACGTATATGCCACATACGAATTTCGATGCGGCTCACATGCTATTGGATTTTTAGGTTGTTTATTCTTCTTTCAGTACCTTGAAAAGTACTGCATAGAAATACTAAATACCAATTCACAAACTTTTATACATTTTAACTTCTGTAGCAAACATTCAAATTCTAAACACAAAATGGTTTTCGTTCGAAAGTGAAATTGTAAAAGGTTACGAGGCCTCACGGAACATAATTTAATACGTAAATTGCCACCCTTGCTCTCGCCAGACTCCGAGGTAGACAGCGACCTTAACTTCACCACATAAACAACAAATGCGTTATATTATAATTGTTTCTATTATATTAATTACCAGCGATAACAATTACATGTATGTACTATGCCTGTCAAAGTTAAATGATGACTAGTGGCGGGAAGATACGAATTACTTGAAGTAAATAAATAATTAATTAATTAATCAGAGCCTTAAAACCGGCTTAATTCAAAGCGAAGAGACTATACAATTGCTGCACCCGAAGCACGAACGAGGACGAGCTGAAGCTCGCAGCTCGACTGCTGTCACCTTTACAGCCGGTCGCGGTGTCTCGTTACAGTCGATGAACCTCGGGGCTGCTTTGCGAGGATGAAAACACGAATGACAGACAACAATACCTGCTCCGAGACCTTGCAACACACCGTCCGGCTCGAGCAGTTTTACGGCGACTTCACATTTCGACACCGAACACGCCTGAAGGACTCCTCAGCCTGCTCTTAATTAAGCAAGGGCTTGGATCGTCGAACTCGGTGTCACGAAAAGGAAAGCGGTTCTAGGAAAGACGACAGCCAATCAACTGTGTAAGAACATTAACAGCAAGCAATCGCTATCGGAACACATACTTGCACCTGAATGCGTGTTAGATAAAGGATGATAGTTTAGCCAATTTATTATTTTTTAAGGCTGATAAATAGAGGTGCGTGAACTTCGCATATTTATCTGGCAGCAGGGCATAATTCTCAGTCCTATACACGCTCTGACCAAAACCCAGTACACATAAGCTTCCAACCGTGCAAGTGTGCCTGCATCTGTTAGTATTTTTTTTTTTTTTTTTGTTATTGGCTCATCTCCCTCAAGGGAAGAGTCAAATGTGTCTTGGGCCAATTACAAAAGTGACACTAACTTACATATGTTTGAATTATAGCTGTGCCAAAAACAAAACGCGAATTTTTCAAGTCTCTATACATTGTATATATCATGGATAACGAGTTCATGGGATACTTACGGAACATCGACTTAATTTTCTTTGACCAGACACTAACTGCACTGGCTCACAAACTCTCATTACTCAGATTCACACGGCGAAGGTAACTCCATACTTTCAATAAGAAAAATATACACGATATGAAACTGTCTTTGGCAGCAGAGCAGACCCAAGCAACCAACATTACTCAGATACGATAAAAAAAGTCCAAATATTAGTTATTCATTCTGTAAGTAGTAGTACGTGTTTGCAGCCGGTAAGATTTACACAGCCATTATAATAACACGCTAAATTAAGTAAGGCTAATTCACACTACTACGATTAATTGTGGAGAGAAGGGAAAATTCGGCAGCGTACGCATTTATTTCGACCTGCACCATCAGCGGAACGTTGACTGACAAATATATGTAAACGCACTTTAAAAAAATCCTCCTTTGGTCTACCGGCGCTTGAAACTGGAACCTATCTGTCCGATTGAAGTTAAGGAAATCCAACATCACGAAGAGAATAATCAGCTCTGACCTGAGTGGCGCCTAGTTCCTTTCGCGCCGAAAGCACGGACATGAATGTTGTGTATGTCATCATCGCCAGCCAGCTTTATGTTTGAACTTTCGTTTGCATGCTCGACTTAACCTCGGCCGCATCTGATACCACAGCAGCCAGTGGTCTCGCGGGCTTGTAAACTGTGTAAGCCTCAAGGGATGATAAACAGTTTATGTCCTTGGCCTAGTTGATCGAACAATGCAAACATATGGCCTCCCTCCTACCCTTCAAATGCGTTGCAACAAGTTACGACTATTCTATTTTTGACTAAACTATTTAACGGACACGATATCTGTGCATCTACGAAAAGAACACACACTCCAAAGCTTTATCACTGTAGTTTTAACAATTCCGCCCGTTTACTAGAAACATTATTTACAGGCTCCTCGAAACCGCCAAAAATTTATTTTCCAGACTGCCGTACATGGAAAAATAACAACCGGATTCGAAAAACGCAACTATTGAAACAAGCGTTGGACTTCGAACTGTGCAGCCCACAAATAAAATACTGTGGTCATCACTTAAAGTTTCATAGGAAAAATAATAACAGTAAAGCCCTGCATGCATGCCATCTGAAGTTGCTTGTGCGGAGAGGTGATAATGCATTACACACGTTGGTCAGTGGCACTCTTATCGCTCCTGCCTCACACATACACACAAACACATATACGCACACACACAAACACAGCCTATCTAGGGAGGCCCCTAAAACACAGTACACACACAAATCATGACAGTAATTAATTACTGTATCTTTAAAGGAAGGCCCCTAAAACACAGCAAACATACATTAAATTGTGACAGTAATTAATTTCTGTATCTTTAAAGAAATTGTTAACACACATAGGCCACTAAAATATCAAGTTATGTTCAAATATGTGTGAATATCAATTACATGTCATTGAAAAATATTTAAATTTTTTATTTTAGATTATTTTTATATGACCGATACAGACTGTTGTATTTACACAACAGTAATGATGTTAATTGATCCATTTACAAGCTTTAAAGTTTCTTGTAACATCACAAAATAAAAGGCAGACTACTTAACAAGAAAAAGAACAAAACCATAAAGACGTCACCCATCATCTGCCTTCTAGATCAAATAAGAATAGGTATGATATGGAAAATGTAAACTTTAACCTAGTTTGAAGCCTAAGAAGATGGCAAATTGCTAAGAAATTGGGTGACAATTTCCTTTCAGTTTAATTCGTCTGAGAGACATTACTTGTTTTTGTTTGAGTGTTCCTTTTGCATGTTTAATTAAATATTTTTACCAGAGGCGCTAAAAGCAGAGTTCCAATTACCACTTTTATTAACTGTCATCGTGGCCCGTTTGCTACACTAAAACGATGCAACTAACTTTAGTATGCCACCATAATAAATACCAAATACTCAATACAGTTTTAACCGAAACATACTAAAATATAGGCCATTCGGAATAAAGTGAGCACTAAAGATTTAACCTTTGAAAAAAATCACTAGCCGTTACTGCATATAAGTCAACATTAACAACAGTTACATTATTGTTTGTATGGTCGGTAGCGAATAACTGCATGTAGTTCCATGAATTTTCTTATTTGAACACAGCATTAGTGAAACAACATCAATTGCAAACGACCTCTCTGTATTTAATATACTGAAAAATATTTATTTAAGTTCTTACTGACGTACCTGCTGACTGTATATTTTTATTTCATTAGCGGCAGCAGAAAGCGACGCAACCGAGTCGATTGTCGTTGGCAGACGCCGCTAACTCTTTGCGCCACAGAGGTAGTTTAAAATTTCACCTACAGATGGCACCAGAGTTAGGTTTTCGCCGCTTGGAAGCGAATTGCGTCATTCAGTTTGTTTGTCCGTTATGTAATGAATATCGGTTTCTGATAAACACATACAAAGTATTAGAAGTGACTGTTCATGAATATCATTGAAAAATTATGTGAAGTCAATAGTAATGTAAGTTGTTTTGTTTTATGATCGCCAGCCTGAGTATCTGGAAATAGAAACAGCATTTCCCCCCTGTTTCACACATTAAGAAAATACGTTATTTATTGTTTCTCCTTACGTGCGTCGTCGTTCATTACAGTATGCTAAACGGAACTTGAATTCTTGAGTTGCGTGTGTCATGTGTGTTTTTAGTGGCGGTTTTAATTTAAAAGTACGAATATACTGTGCATGCATTTACGAGATTCGTAAGGGTAACAGCGCCGTTAGAGTAGACGCAGAGAAACCAGTGTTATAAGACGTTAACTCGCAGGTATTTATAACTAAGATTATTACTGAGTATAGCACATATTCAACACCCGTGCATTTAATGAGTACATATTGTAGCTAAAATTTATCGGAGCAGTGTAACCTAAATGTAAACATTGTACAAGGCTATGCAAATAAAAGCACATGGCAATGTTGATGTTTACATGTAGCGGAAAGATATAAACTGGCAGAAAATAGAAATTAATCAGGGCTTTTTTGAGTGCTCACTTTATTCCGAATCACCTATACTAACAAGCAGTACCTTGGAACACGGCTTAAATTTAGCCGTTATTTTAACCAACTAATGAAGATGAATGCAGCTAGGGTAAAGCGACATAATGTTTTAACTTGCTTTTATCCATATTTTCTCTGCATTCAATTCATAACAATTTTTTGCAACATAAAATTCTTAACTAATAGAAAAGAATATGAATATGCAGACCTCATAAGGCCAATGTTAAACTCACAAAATGGTTGCGTTTTTAACTAGCAGAACTACGCTGTGTAGCATGGACAGAATTTTTACCTGTAAAGCGTTTTAAAAATATTGCATCCCTGTGTGTGCGGTATTGAAAATCAACTCCGTATATAAAAACTATAACAACGTCGAAATTTTTTTTTAACAATTTATTTAACTACAAATTAGCGTAGTATTTTTTTTTAAATGAAAAAACGGTAACATATCGGTGTTTTTAACAAAGGTTAACTATTACAAAATACGCACAGTTTAAAAAAAAATGAAACTGACACTGATAAAGAATGTCGGCAGTGTCATTAAAACGCAGCAGTTAGTAGGTGGCGTCGCGAAAGCGATTCGTTACAGGCGATTACAGGTGCATTTCGCGATACTGGCATGCATAATGCATCAAGCAGGGCAGAGAACAGATCGCACGGTATGTGTGTCAACAACATATTTTCTATAGCGGTCAAAGGGTTCTTAGCTTCTATTGTGTCCTCCTTCTATATGCTCTAGTATTCCTATGTGGACAAATGAGGGCGCGACCTAGCTTAACCCTTATAAATAAAGCTCGACAGACATTCTGAGGTGTAGATCGAGTCGGTGAGCATGGTTATTATTTAAATAGCACTGACTTTTAAACAAATTATGAACACCCCACAAATTATCACATTAATGTATTGCCTTCATTCCATGACTTACAAATAAAATAATATTAAATACGCAATATGTTTTATTTATTTGCTTTAACCATTTTCAAATACAACACACTGCTTTAGAAAAAAACCTTTGTAAAGTAAAAAGAAAAATAATATCTTGGTATTTCCTGGGGGTTAAGGACGCTGGACCCGTAAAAATTCATCATTTTATATTTGTGCCAAATACTGTTCAACTTTCACACATCTGATAACAGGTAATTTCTCCTAATTAAAAAAAAATAGGTCCCACAGTTTTAGCATAATGATGGCAGTTGCGGCGTAGCCAAAATAAAAAAGAAATATTAACTTACAGAAACAAGATAATTCACATTGATACTAAATGGTATGAGCTCCTTCAAGACACTTTTGTAAACAAAAGGGAAACATTTTTGTTTTCTTTTTATTGATGAAAATGAGTACATTTTTTTGCATAACTTTAACTTTTAGCTACTACTGAAATTTTCAAAACTAACATTTGTCGAACATGTCATAAAATGCATTGATACATTTACTTTCAGTTCCTGTAATTTTCAATATCAGTTAATTACTTTTTTTACTTTGGCTACACCGCAATGACAATTTTGTGACGTTGATGAATGATTGTGCAAAAACTATGGAGCCTAATTGTTTATTTGGGGGAATTACACGTGTAAAAGTTGAACAGTGTTTGGCACAAATATAAAGAAATGAAATTTTGCGGGTCCAACGGCCATAACATACAAAAAATCTTAACTTACGTTTGGCTCAGTTACTGTTGGTATCGCTAGTAATAGGTAAGTATAGGTAGTTTACGATGAGCACTTTACAAGCATTATTTAATTTATATTTGCAGTCATTTTGAATCTTTCCGTTGCGTGTAAAAGAAGTTAGCCAAATATTCATTGCTATTTAAAATTTCTGTATTTCTTTAAAAACTAGTTACGGCTAACAGTAAAATAACACTTATTACTTGAAAAATACTTCGCACACAGTAAAATCAAATCGACTGATAACAGTGGTGATATAGACTTTTGGCATATACGTTTTGCCATTTCATTTCCGGCTATTAAACGACACACATTATGAGAGAAGGGCTCAAAATTATCAAAAAGGTCGCCTTGTAGCAACACCCTCAATAGACAGTTTTAGAGAAATTGACTAGAAAATGTAGGGCCTTACAGGTAGGCAACACGCGATACGCAGCAAGTTCAGCAACCTCATTATTTAATGAAGGTGAAAGGTAAACGACTCTTCACAGATTCAGACCTTGTTATTTTTAAAACGTACCTAGAATGTTATTAATTTCTTCGTACTTTTGGTTATACGAACAAATGTATGTTTTCAGTGTCCATTTCTAATCCAAACTGCCGTCTCACGCCACCTTCCAGCTAAGTAATTTATATCGGCTTTTCGTATGTTTGTTTTTAGCTTTACGTACAGCGGACGCATGTACGTCACACCTCATTCGATTCTTACACGATTATCCTGTGACCTATCACAAACGTGTTTTGATATCTTTAACAGGAGCGTCGTAGTTGACATTTTTCGGAAACACTGACTGCATCACAAGCAGATTCAGTGTTGACCATACGTCCACATTTTAATTAATTATCCAATAAATATGGCATGTGCCGCAATGAAACTTCACTAAAGCACAAAGAAAGTTATTTTCATACGTAGTGAAAGTATCGAGTTTTTATCTTAACAAGAAGGGCTTCAAAAATGTACAGATCAATGTAATTATGAAACAGAATGTTAACTATTCGAGTTAATTACGGGCGGAAATACTTTAAATTTTACATATATAATATATATTGCGGTATGAAAATGTTGTCAAAGTTTCGTTACGAAATTCCTAAAAAAATATTTTCTAGGATTCTATTTGCGACAGCTAAAAATTTGCACCATATTTCTACCCTATTTTTTTTTTACAAGGAATCACCTAACAAAATTTCTAACATACTTGCATGAATACCATGTATACCTATGTGTATGTATGTATAGGTGGTTCGGGATAAAGTGAGCACTCAAAAAAGCCCTGCTTAAAGTTCTATTTTCAGCCAATTCGTATGTTTCCGCGCGTAACGGCTAACGACGGGACATGTCTAACCTATCTGGACACGTCACTTGATCTCTGCGCGTGTAAGATAAAATGTGCTGCTAGTATGAATCGATTCAGTTTAAAAATAAGTTTATTAATTATATAAAATAAAATTATGTCGATTTGAATTGATTGTGTTTCAATACTGTTATATTTAAATAGGAAAACACAAGGAACTATATTGCGCAGTTTCGCTGCCAATCGTGCAAGCAGTAAGGTAACTATAGTTAATGTTGAATTATACGCAGGAAGGCTAGTGATATTTTTCGAATGTTAAATTTTTAGTGCTCACTTTATCCCGAATTACCTTTATATAGATTTATACACACATTATATATATCTGTGTGTGTATATAGCGTGTTAATGAGAGTAGGCATGTTACTGAGAGACGATTTTTGGTATAAAAAAAAAAGAGGTAAAGTTATATAGCAAACATTTTTCGTTGGAGCACGTTTTGAGGGTCAAATTCGCTTTTGAAAATTGAATTCGACAATTGAATTTTGTTAACAGATCCTAAAGTAATGTAAATGAAATAATACATTTCTGGGTGTAGTTTATAAGTAACAAGATCTACAATCTGTAGAGACCTGAAAAATTCGCGTATTCTTTTAGGCGCACGCTAGAATTCCAGGTACTATAGCTGTGTATCACGTTCACAATTGGCCGTTGACTTACTCGACACTTCCTGGAAGAAGCTGAGCCAATAATAAAACTGTAACTGAACACAGGCCCATTTTGACTGTGTCAGCGAGCAGCTAATAAACAGCTGCAATCAGTAGGGCCCGGTAGATTTCGCGAAAAGATTTTTGCAGCACTTTGTTTCAGTGTCTTACGTGCGCACCTGCATCTATACTTTGTGGTCAGTGATTGGATGCCGTAACACCCAGCGTTTGGAGGTTAAACCCGCAAATCACAGACGTGATGTGTCGCAGTTATCTGTGTACTTATTGGCACAGTCAAATGAATAACGACTCTGCACGAAATCACTCTATCAATAGCCATGAAGTTGAGCTGCTGGTGTGCACGTAAGGCACTGAAACAAAGTGGGGCAAAAATCTTTTCGCGAAAACTACCGGGCCCTAGCAATCAGATTCAGTTCACAAATATTCTTGGAGACTAGCCTACTGGTCAGCGAACCCGTGAATTTTTCCTGTCTAACAATCTGTGCAAATGAGGCGTCGAATACATGTCACCTTCATTACATAATGAGGTTGGTCTTCGCTGTTTTTATGCCATAGAATAAGTTGCCATTACATTATATGATTATTAAATGCCACGGCTTATTGTGTAAATCCCCAATGAACAAAAAAAAAGGTAGCCTCGTCGCAACACCCTCAAGTCAACCGTTCTCGAGAAAATTACAAATAGAAAATGTGAATACTGACAGGCAGGCAATCCTATAGGATATATTAACAGAATTCAGTTATCGAATTTAATTTTTAATTGTGAATTTGACCTTCAAATCGAGCCAACGAAAAATTTTTATTAATACAACTTAACCTATTTTTTTTTTACCAGGAATCATCTCTAAAAATATATAAATATAAAGAGAGAAGAGAGAGAGAGAGGGAGGGAGATTTAGGATACATCCCATCATTCACCAGATTGTGAAAAATAACGGAAAAAACGTGCAGAATCGCGGTAATCGAATCCGTATCCTCACGAATGAAATATCAGTGTTCTCGCTTAAGGCTAAACTTGAGTCAACGAAAAGAGATTAAATCCCATGGTGTAAAAATTACAAAAGTAAATAATATTCCCATGGAACTATCAAATTATGCTTGCTGATTACCGGGGGGAAAAAACTCCGAAATGCTGCCCGGACGATTTTCCAAGTTTACAGCAGTTAGCTGTAGATCCAAATTAGTTGCGTAACTAGGATTTGTGTAAAGGCTGGCATTCAAACCTGAAAATTCGATAAAATAACACTAACCTCCTCTTCTCAGTTGATGACGGGGGGGGGGGGGGGAATTCGGAAGCCCTCGCCCTGCAAAATTTGGATTTTAAGGTGAAAAAAATTGTGCTACAGCATATTTATGCAGGTTTGTAATCTAAATTTTGAATATACTACTGGTAGGAGTACTAATACTTTTTTAAGTCAAAATTTATTTGATTTTTTACTAATTCATCGCCAGCGCGAAAAGTAGGGAAAGGGGGTTTATAACCTCTAAACTCCGCCACCCCTCCTAGACTACGCCCCTTTCACAAACATCTACGCGCTAACATCTCAAAATCCCAACTGCACAACAGGCATATTGTCAACTATAGGTCGTTCGGGATAAAGTGAGCACTAAAAATTTAACCTTTGAAAAATATCACTAGCCGTTACTGCATACAATTTAATATTAACCATAATTGCTTTACTCCTTGCATCGTTGGCACCGAAGTACCCAATATAGTTCCACGTATATAAATATAACGATACTGAAACAAAATCAATCGAACTGGACATATTTGTATTTTACATAATTATCAAACTTTTATCATCAAGCTATATAGCTTCCTGCCGAATGTACAATTTATCTTAGACGCGCAAACCGCAAACATCAAATGCTGTGCCCAGAGAGTTTAAACATTTCCGACCGTTTGCCATTACGCGTGCTAGGACACGGACTGGCTGAAACTATATATTTGTCAGGGCTTTATTTGAATGCTCAGGTTATTCAGAACCGCGTATAACAATAAACAGCCACCAGCGCTCCCGAGCAGTGACGTAGGTGGCAGAGTTGCAAGGCGAGCAGCCACGTCCACGCCTGCAGCCTGCACCCACCGCGGGAAACGAGCCGACGGCCAGTTCCCCGACGACGACGGTCCGCTCGGGTTGCCACCCGTCACCGGGCCAAGGACGTGCTGCTGCTGACAACCAATATTCGGTTACCCGAGAACCGCAAGGGGGTGACTAAAGTTTTCAAGCCCTGGCGTAGTCTACACGCTACACACGCCGACCTACACCATGATAGGGCCTGGAATGACCATGCACCATGGTTAGCGAGGATGGTATATTGCGAAAATTTTTCGTGCCAGTATACCCTAGAAAACGCTATAGTTTCTTGCAACGTGAATGACTGGGTAATAAACACCTGACACAACGTATCTGTTTGCAGACCAATAACAAACATCACACAATACAACAGCGGTATTCTTATTGGCTCAGTCAAATAAGGTAACAACTCCATGTACAAGCGAAAGCCAGTAATCTTTTGATATGCTGAACGTACGTTGAAACCTAGCAAACAGTCAAGTTTTCCCGCGATAAATCATCTTCTCTAATAATGGTTTATAGCTGGAAAACTTGGTTGTTTGCTGGGTTTCAACGCAAGTTCAAGCTTACCAGAAGATTGCTGGCTTTCGCTTGTACGTGAAGCAGTTGCCCTATTTAACTGAGCATATGAGAAGCCTGCTATTGTAATATTTGATGCCTGTTATTGGTCTGCAGACAGCTACGTTGTGTCATAAGTAGGGCTAGGAAAAATTAGCGAGTTCAACGACCAACATGCTAGAATCCAATGTCCTATGCGTACTCAAGCCCCGTCTATTCGTTCATTGTCTGCTGTCTGAATGAGTAGCAGGTAATGGACAAATGGAGGGGCTGCGGTATACACAGGATAACGGATTCTGGCCACTGAACTTGCGAAATATTCCTAGCCCTAGTCGTATCACCTAATCATATGTGCTGCAAGAAACTACAGAGTTTTCCAGGGTATGTCGGTATAAAATATTTTCGCGATATACCATCATCTCCAACCACGGTACGAAACAGAAGTCATTAGCCGCCATGTGCGAGATCTCTATTGAAACGACTAGCAATAATGAAACATACATTTATAATACAAAAATGAATGAACGTGTGTTACTCTTCTATGCATTCCTATATCATGCATCCGGCTGTGATGAAACTGGTGAGTTGAGTGCGCCCGCAAAGGTTTCTGAGAAAAAAAAAACATTTTAAGAGGGCGTGGTAGATAAATAAGCGCTGAATTCTTCAATTGAGATTTACACTTTTTCAAAGTCAATATAGGAAAACTACAAAACAGCAATCCTAGATAATTATATTTGCCAACTGTACGAGAAAACATTAACCCAGAATGATGCATTTGTTAAACGTGATTTCTTGCGCCGCAATTAAATGTACGATATTTCGGCGTCAGAGACTGCTCTCCAGAAATACGATAGTCAAGAAAAATTTTTGCTTAGAAAGTTGGCAAAACTATAGTCTAGGATCGCTGTTTTTTGACTCTTGCAAATTGGTTTCGAGAAACTTACAATTCCGAACTGATGCTTATAGCGCTGAATTATACACCACACACCCCTAAGGACTTAGGAGCGAGAGGTGCAAAACAAGGTGCCAGGTCAGAACTGGGCAAACAAAAACTCAGAACCGCGTTCTCAAAAATTTAGTGAAACAATTTTATTTTTAAAATGCTTCCAAACCGGACAGTAATGACATCATTTAGCACTTTTAAAACTTTTTCCTTCAGAAATGTTATGGCATTAAATTAAATTGAAAACCCCGCGAAGTCGCGATACCAACTAGTTAACAGTTCAAATTAATTATGCATAGATATTTCTACAATAGTGGTTGGAATTGTGCACTATAACGAACTTGCCACAGTCACCTTGACGAGTTTCAAATATGGCAATAACCGTGCCTTGGTGGCGCAACAAGATGTTAGACTTGCCTTCAGGAGAATCCGGGTTTGATTACCTGTTTCGGGTAGTCAGAAATTGCTCCAGAGGAATGCTGCATTGGTTCCTTAACATAGGCCAAGACGAACACACTTCCAATTCCTGTCCCTGAGTAAAGTTGTGTGTAACCGTCTCTAATGACCTCGCTGTCGATTAAATGCAAAGTCCAAATAAGAAGAAAAATGAGAAATAAGGCAATACGTCACACAAACTGCGTATATCTTGCGTGTTTACGTATGAAACTTGCATCACTACGTTTGTGACATGAATGAGCCAACTTGTGAATACAAGACAAAAATGAGAACATCGTAAACACAAGAGTATATCAAACGAGTACAGTGCTAAACACATATTTAAAAGACGAAACCTGTAATTTCAGAGTGTATACGTTATGATCCTTTAGACTGACTTTCAGAACATCTACAGCTACAACGACGTTTCACAGTTGTTTGGTAAAAAGTATGCTTACCGTAACAACGTCAAGGCACAATTAACACGGAATGTCTTACCTTTCCATTTCAATTCCGCTCTACTAACGAAGTCCTCTTGCGAGGCACTAAAGCATGGAAATAAACAGCATTTGTTTCCTGGATGAAGAATTACGTAATGCGGGAAAAAATATCCACGAAAATGTGTCAAATTAGGTAAGTGCATTAGTGAAGACTAAATAAAAAAAAAAAGACGAAAAGAGGTGAGGGCAGGAAATCGACGGAATACAAGATCGAGGAGAATGAAGGGCAGCCCAAGAACACTCGTCGGCTAAACAGAACGGTCGCCACGTTTACCTGTGCGAAAATCTGGGGCTATCCCAGCGGGGATCAAACAGGTACCGTCGTAGTGGAAGGCGAGTGTCTGACCATTACATCACCGTGTCCCTGTACACGAAGTGGGGATGATTGACGCGTGTCAGAGCAACTCTTAAAGTATCATTGACTGTGTGCCTCATATGCGCAGGAAAAAATTTAAACGCATCACAATTAAATCCAAATTACTATTAAATAGCCTACTGTATGTATTTAATATATATGCAGAATTAAGTCACAAGTTTCTAGCAATTATGATACGATTATCACCAATTTAAGTGATTTTGGTCAGCTCTGGTGCCCCCCCCCCCCCGCCCTGATGTGAGTATGGAGCAGTACCGGAATGAAAGGACGGGGGAAACGGGGGATCCCTGAGAAAACCCGCCGACCAACGGCATCGTCCGGCACGATTTCCACAAGCGAAAATCCGGGGACCGACCCCACCGGGAATCGAACCCGGATCGCCTTGGTGGGAGGCGAATAGTCTGACTATTCGGCCACTGCGGTCCCCTTCACCAATTTGAAGAAATATTTAAACATATCTGCTACTGAGCGTAAGAAAATTGCAGTTCTGTGAGAAGTCAGTTAGTATGTGTCCATCACACCAAAATCCGTTCAGTTACGTTCACCAAAAATAAATAAATAAAAATTAATATCGGATTAATAACTTTTTTAATCGTGCTCATTACTTTGGCCCATGACTACGTATGGTCGGCGTGATACGAACACAACAGAATTATATAGAACTCTCAGTAGGGAACACGACCTACACATCCGCTATGGACTCTCCTAGACACTAGACCCGTTTTCGTCTCTAAAATCACCCGTTTACGTAAGCTGCATGCGCGATCACGTAACCAAGGATCACTACTACGGTAGCAGAATGATGTTTATCTTCGGCGAATTAAGTTCCGGCGGAACGTGTACTTAACCGCATTTAAATAGCTACGTCGTGGCCTGCCATTTGCTTGATTACACCGCCTCCCAAATACCCGCATCAAAATTTCCCTCACTCTTCACTAATACTTATTGCGCTTCTGCACGGAAAACCCTTCCGTCCAAAGCCCATCTTGTACGTTAGCATGTTGACACAGAGATACGCAACACTAAACGCTCGGACCAGATACTTGAATTCTAAACTTTTCTTGCGGTCACAGCACTAACCACTTTCCTTAGGAACAGTTTGCACGAAATGTTAAGATTCTCAGCGTTTTAAAGTTGCCTTCTGAGAAGGCAAAACTTTTTCTGAAAATACAATGTAAACATGAGTTCATAGAGACTGCAGGCACATTAAACACTGGATATACCAGTTACCTCTCACCTAAGTTATCATAAGCTCTAAATAGACGATAGTACAAATGGTCGATCCGAATACGCGTACCTGGCACTTCATCGCTCTTACAGAGGGCAGTGTTCACGTTCTTGCGCTGAACACGCAAACCAAGTTAAAACAAACGACTTAAATAGACATACGATGAAAGTCCACACATACAATAAATTACAGTAGTATGATTTTAGTTTTATCCTACGAAAATCGTGCAGGCAAGGCAACAAATGGGGTTTATCATTATTTTCAAGATGTTTTAACATTCGAAATACTAAACGATACAGTAGATAATTTTGCCAAACGAACTGCACAATTTCAGTACAAGCTTGTTATTTTTTTAAATAAATTTTCACTATTCACGTTTTCTTTCTTTCGAATGAGTTTTTTTAAATAAGTTTATACTATTCACCGACTTAATTACAGTGACACTTTTTAATACGCTAGTAAAAAACTTTTCTTTTGATTTTTTTTAGCATGTTTGCCATGGAAAATTCAAAGAGCAATCACATCAGACATTCATGTACTGCGGACTAGACCTATACGGTTATATCTAAATGTGTGTGTGATTTAAAGTATATCAGATTTTCACATTAATAGCATGTGTCCAAAAGTTTCTATTGTACTATAGAGCAAAACACTTAAAAATAAAATTTCTAGAATTGACAACTTAGGCCTAAACCAGAAACAAAAATGCATGCACCTTAACGAGTCACAAAAATTTTAGTTCGGTACTTATTCAATACAAATTTTTTTTAAAAATAAAACAGAAAGGTGAAGTCCTCCGAACACATTTCCGGCAGAAATCACATATCTCAGCAACCGATCGTCGGGGTTATTTGGGAAGATTCACATCAGGCGTATGGCTGATGAGAAATGACGACCAGGTATTCACACGTCCATACAAAATACAGGTGGTGGAGGGGGTCTGAAATCTGGGAGGAAGAGTCGAAGGAGCGACACAATGGGAAGCTGCATCAACGCATCACATCTACCAGAGTGCAGGCGAGGAGACTGAACCTGCGGCCTCTCAAGTTGAAAAGCAAACCTCAGTCCAATTTCCTCGAGTGCCGAGGTGGTGGCGGCTGACCAGAGGGAAAGGAAGACATCGAGGCGAGAGCCTCGGACCACCCAGCACGAAGCACCTGGGGCAGTTGTCGGCGGCTGATTCAACTGTCGGTGCAACAGGAAGCAGCGCTAGACACATTGTGGTGCGGGCGTCGTGATGTACTGCGATACCGACACGCCCACCCGCCAGGCAGCGCTCGCCACACACCACGCACAATAGCGTCGTGACGAAGAGACTGGGGTGTGCCACCTGCACTTACTGTTCTGTCCTTCCTCGACAATGAATCTCGACATCCCACAGTTCTCCTTGCCATGCCGGCTGCATCCACAAGCTATCTTTCAGACCAGTGCTTCAATATTCACGTCTAACATGTCTGGCATCACCTCCTGGCGAAAATTGAAAAGTTTCTCGTCGCGCTCTTCCATGCTCGAGGACAGAGTGGGTTAAATTTGGAAGCGGAAGAGAAAATAATTTTAAAATAGGATATTTTATTATTTTAACTTTGACTAGGCATTCAGTTTTCGAATCACGATTTCAGCCGTTCCGATAACTATACAACAGAAGTCGCGAAACTTTCCAGACTTCCAGACGATAAAACACCAGCCATGGAAAAACAGAATAAGTTGCATACAAATGATATACGACACTGAAAAGAACTATCTCCCTGTTCTTTTAAACTGCCAAACATTACACGACTTTCAAACATGGCATAACCGCCACTGCGGTAAACTCACTAAATATATACGCGCAAAAACTCAATTATACATCAAATTTGTGGCAACTAACATCAACAGATTTGTAACGAACCTATGGCGCAAACTTTCTATGGGGTAAGATGTAGGTACAGCGAACAAAACTAGTTCGCATGGAAGACACGAACGAGATTCTATGGCCAGTGCCGCAACTGTAAACGTGCGATCCCGGCATTGCGAGACGTCGGCAGAGATACGTTCAGGCCACATGGCAAAGTGATGCAACAGGGTCACCGCGGTAAGATACTTCGACCTACAGCAGCACGCCAACCCAGGTCAACTAAATAGTGCAAACAGGCTGTAGAAATACGCCAGTTACTTAAGAACCACAGTTACGTAAAGCAAGTGGACTTGGCTCGTCGACAGAGAGGTCATTAGAGACGGTGACACAACTTTACACAAGGAACCATTTCAACACTTGCCTGGAGCGATTTCCGGAAACCACGGAAAATATAAATCAGGATGGAAAGAGTCGAGGAAACAAATCTTGGCCTTCACGAATGTGAGTCAAACGTGTAATCGTTTAGCCGCCTCGCTCGGTAGAACACTAAAGTACAAGAGTAGTTATGCATGGGAACTAGTTAAGATCAGCATGTACGAAAAGTTTCCCCGCAACTGCTTCGTCGTTATTTACTAGAAAGTAAATCACGTACGTACCCCTTGGATTTAGGTGTTCAAACGCCCCCCCCCCAAAAAAAAAAAACCAATAGGAATTATTTTGCACCTGCAACATTTTACATCACATTCAAACCATTACAAAATATTAATAATAATAATAACATAAATTAATAGTCAGATTTAAGGAGAAAGGAAGGTTGAAAAGGTCGAACGACTATTGCTCAGTTCCCTTCTGAATTACCATCCGGACCTGTGCTTGAGTCGAATCCGTAATTGGGCTGTGTAACGATATGATCACTAAGCGCCGACGTTGGAAAATCAGTCATGAGTTTGTCCTCAGCATCATGCTGATATCAGCCACAATTCTCTTCTCGTCATTTCTACTATCTACGCTCTCGTACCGTATCCCTCCTATTTCTTCCCACTCAACAAATACCCGCTCTCCTTTAACCTTTCAATGGCGCGGAAACGACCTTGATATTTACGTTATTTTTAAATACAGTCTGTCGTTCCTAGCATACTTGTTTGTTGACGACCTCGAATGTGAAAGACGCAGGAATACGCTTATGTTTCTATTTCGCCGTCTGCTCATTATAATCGCATTAAGGCGGGAAGACCGTTCTTCCTGGAGGACAAGAACCCATCGTTGTGTAATGACATCTGGAAGGGACTAAACCCACAATCGACGTGCGATGCTACCATTTACAATCTCCAATTTCATGAAGTTCGAATATCTCTGTCGCTGCTGCCGCACTTTTGTCGCTCTGCTGTGGCAAATATAGAATATTCCAGTGCATTATACACACCAAACACGCGAGTCCAAAGTGTCCTAATCAACAGCAGAACACATCTGTCAGCGAAATTTCTGTATATTCAGACAAGTGTAGAAAGGAAATTTATACCTCCGTGTGGTCGGAGGTAGTTAAAAGATATTGTACATGTGGCATTATCGATTCATGTTCCAAATTATTAACTACCGTTATCTGCTCATTACCTACATATTTTCCGTGAACCGTGTAAACTAACTAAATCCTAACTACTAACCTATACACTATCCAAAGTGTGAGACTTCCATGATGGCGTAGCATTTGCTATTTAGACAGACCGCCCAACTTCACGGCAACTACAGCCAGTTATAAAAAAATATGGCGAACATCGATTTGCCTGACGGTTGTATTTTTTCCATTTTTTGTTTTAGTAAAAAAACGTAGTAGGTATTTTAATATAAGTCTGAAAAAAAAATGTGTCGGCTTAACACGAAAAAAGTAACAATTCTTTTTTTCAGTAGAAAGATATAAAAACAGAAAAATTTTAATGCAAATTATATTTAAACTAGTTGTTCCATGTTAAACATACACAAAAACTGCAGTTATGTGTGATACGTTTTATTGTGTTTTAGTATTGCAATAAATTACACTTTATTTATGTACACGTTTATTTCACTAACCATTATAAATACTTTTTGGTAACTAACTTTTCAGTTTTCTCCGATCCACTCCTCTAAACAGCATAACACAAAAATCTAAACAACAAATCCATGTTATCTATATCATATGTGAAACGACAACATGTGTAAAGTACTTGCTCACATTAGGACACATGCATTCGATTGAGTATATTCAGTTCCACTATTTCAAGGCGAATTTGTGCCAGTCTACTTATTTGCTAATAAAATATATGTACAGTAAAATCCAACAGTGCACGCTACATAAACACAGTACAGGAAAAAAAATATAAAACGCCATTATAACATATTATGCGAACGCCAATGTCTATTACGACATTGGTATTGTGTATTCATTTGTTATATTTTAGGTTTCGGCCATAAACTTTGAAACACTTAGACATGACTTAAGAGAGCACGACTGCTCAAAAATTTAATCAGCCATGTGTCACATTATCTCCAAAAACAACCGTATTTAACGATAAGTGTCGTGTTATTACAACATTTTCCTTAACGCCCTCCGACTTTCCGAAATTTCGACCAAAACTGAATTAGTCTGCTAGGAACAGACAATGAAACGATAAATGTATACATGCAGAAATTTGTTTATTGCGGTTAAGACTATTGACGTATATGAACGAGATACCGAACTACAACTTCTTCATAGCGTCAGTGTATGCATAGGAATCAAATCATATAGGCCCATACCACGTGTGTAAGAAAGAGGCTGCGTGCGCTCTACCATCACGAAAATGTTTCCTTCTAGCAGACCACACTGTTTCACCAGAGCTCTTTCTAGACACGTCAGGAGCGATTCAGTCGGTACGGTAAGATAACTTCGTCATAGACTATATATTATGGGATATCACATGGTCATTACAGAAAACATTAAGTAGACAGTCTCAATAACAATTCAGGTATAGGACATAGTAGTACCGTAGCAATTAACCCCAGTTACCTATGAATAGTCTGCTACGCAACTTTTCAGCTCTTAACGTCATTACTTCTACCACTTTGGAAAATGAGGCCACCGAGTCTCAAATCTGAATTTTATCACACTATACAAGGAAGTTATTTTGTATTGATAGTTATTATCATTTATTTAACGCAGGTCTAGTTCAACACAGAACACCGATTTTTAAAGAACTATCTAAGGTAAGATTTAACAATGGCTTAGATGCCCAATCAGCTACATACACTCGACGGCTGAAATTACGTTCTTAGTCACGCATAAAATCTTCAAAATTAAAGTTAAATTTTATAATTTTCTGTACTCTGAAACATATGTTTGTATACAGAAATGCCAAAAATGATTGGACTTCTATGCTGACAGTATAGGATTCAGTAAATATCGAACGAGCTCAGTGCTTACAAATTGAGTCTTCTCGAAGGATACGCTTAACTCATCACTCTTAGCCACTAAAGATCCTTTCACAAAATTGTGAAGAAATGTCTTAACTATTTTAAAATAATGCTTTGAAAAAGTATATACCGTACGTTCGATTACGAACTGTCACACAGATAGGAACCAGAGCTCATTGTCTTTTTAAGGGTTTTGGAAAGGTGGAGGGCTGACTGATATAAGCATGTGTCACACCACCGTTTGATTTACTGATACACTCGTATACTTGTACATACGTAAGCAACACAGCTTTCCAAACCACAAAGCGACTTAATAAAAAAAAAACATCTCGTTAATAAACTGAGCCCAACCCGTGCAAGCATCATCGTTGCTGGACGCCGAGATGTGAATTTGAACCCGATAACGCATGTAGTCCTGTTGTCTTTGTTTTACCGACAAACGTCAAACAATTTTTTTTTATTTCAAAGTGCTAGTTTACGCAAAATTCCGTGAGGTTACCTCATATGCAAGCTAACTATTCAATATTCACTAATATTTCAGAAGAAAGAGCAGCGAAATGCAGGAGTTACCGGCAGGGGTGTCCGCACGATTACAGAACGTGACGTCGGTAATCCTGCCGGCCTTGAAGGGAGACGACCGCGCGGCACTAACTGTACCCCGCGAGGGAGACCCCAGCAACAGCTACACCTATCTGGTTCTTGGAGGGGGCACAACGCACGGGACATAGCACCGAGGCGAAGGTCGCGTCGCAACTCGAGCGCGGCAGTTTTTCTTTTTAGGACGGCGGCTGTCAAGGTCTCGCTTGGGCGTTGGCCGGTCCACGCGGCCGGACCTTGGACACCGTCTCTGCCGGCGGCCACTGCGCTCTATATCCTTGTCCCCTGACCGCTACGGCCTCCCACGGGCGCTCAACGCCGCGCCGGGAGGGTCCTCTTGGGAGCCCTGCTCACAACACATCATTTCATACAATAACTATTACGCCTATGCTCGGAAGTTTTTTTTTTTTTCAAGTTGGTGCAAAGATTTTAAATTAATTTAAAATAATGCTTTGAAAAACAATTGAGACTGATGTATGCAATCATACAATGCACATGATCATTTTTTTTCACAATAATAAACAGTTCAACATAAAAAAAAACAATTTTGATTGAGCTTATTTTTATTACACTTTTGAGTAAAAAAATGTAAAAAAAAAAAAAAAAAACTATTACGTTAATTTCTACGAAAAATTTAAGTATAAATAAAGTTATATTATTGGCAAAACAATGCAGCAATTCTTTGATGTCAACATTACGTTTTTTTTAATAATGAATATAATCAAAACCCTCGTGAAACTACCAGGCAAAGGTGTAACGATCAGGGCGGTCCCGATAAAGTAACCACTTTGAAAAACGTACTATCTAGAAAAAAATATTTTTACTGACGCTGCACACGTTAAATTTTGAGTAGTCAAATAAATACACTCTATTTAGTACACAAAACTGGTTTGTTTGTGTTAATAGTGGCGAAAAGATAATTTTACTAGAAAATATAACAATTAACCAGGTTTTCCAAGTGATCGCTTAACCTAACCGCCTAATACCAATATGCAAGTTACAACCTACTTCTAACACCTTCTTTTGTCTGTGTAACCAACTTCTACGACAACTGAATTTTTTTTGGATTTCTAGAAGTCAATATAAAAAAACTAGTAAGAACAATCAAAGATAACAGTTTTTGCTAACTTTATGAGCAGATATTTTGCCAGAGTGGCGCATTTGTTAAGCATAGATACCAATTGAGTCTCAACCAAATGTCCGAAATTTCTTAATCAGAGATTGTACGTCAGAAATATGTCACTCAGGATAAAATAATTGCTCAAACAATTGCAAAAAAAAAAAATATCTAAGATTACCTTGTCTTTGTGCACCGACTTCAATAAAACTAATTTTTTTTAAAATTAATCCATGTAACAATGATTTATGTACAACTTAATCTTAAGAATCATAGAAGATACAGGACATTAATTAGAGCTTTATAATTAACTGATCACTTCTACTAGCAATCATAAAGTTTTTCTGATTCTTTTTACTGTGTGTTTTTCCATTACAATTAACTATTACTGGTTGCGACATATGGACATATCTGATCAGGTAATCCATTATTGAGAAAAGTTCAATTGGCACAATAGAGGGACGGTTTCACCAACGAATTTAAAGTGTTATTTTACCATGCAGTCATCTAGATTATTCTCTAGTTGAGCGCGACCAAAAGTTAACCATCCGATTTCGGCCAGACAACTACACTAATCTCACTTAAATATGAGAACAGATGTTCTTCACATTGTTTGAAAAGGTTTATATTAGGTTATATGTAGATCTAAATGTTCACGAAATGAATCCGTTTATTGTAGGAAATATGATAGTTCGGTCCTTTAAATATTGAAATTCCCAGTCCGATCTTTCTCAATTTCGGTTTTCCATACCTCAACCCCCCCCCCCCCAATCACCACTATTTTCAAGCGAATGTTGTAATGGTTTCTTAAAACATCTCTCCCTGTTCCTACCGCCTTTGTCCTGTGTAGGTACCTCTACCAAGATCTTGTGCTGTTAGAGGGCACGTACAAGTTACCAAATAAATAAAAATAACGGGGTAATACCAACTATCACAATGGCTCGTCCGTTCATCACAACTTCCCGCCGACAAAACCGTGCCAATGCGGTCGAAACTCGCGCGGACTGCAAGCGGGCAGTGAACTGGTCCAAGGAAAGAGTCGCCTGTGGACGATTGTGACACTCAAACCTAAGACCTTGTCCGAATTGTATTATTTATTCATGTGCTATACACTTCTATACTTAAAGTGCCTTTCGGAGTATGATTGACGGATTCGGACATGCATATCCGCTGGCATTTGCTTGAAACAAAGTGCTAAAATTTCGAATTTTAAAATCAGCATTTACTTGACTAAAATGTCTCTGGCCGCATGTTTACATCGTAGGCCATACGACAGTTACAAACATAAACAATCTTAATTGTTTCTTTAAAAAGTAAGCATGTTTACGTTATTAAATAATATTGCTATAACATTATTTAAACACAATACAAATGCCGAATGTCCACTATAACTAGAGATGATGGTATATCACGAAGCTCTTTTGTGCCAACATAGCCTTGAAAATGCTGTAGTTTCTTGCAACATATATGATTCTGTGATTTACTTCTGACACAGCGTAGTTGTCTGCAAACCAATAACAGGCATAAAATATTACAATATCGGGATTCTTATTGGCTTTGTCAAATAGGGTAACAGCTCCAAGTACAAGCTAAAATCGGTAATCTTCTAGTGAGCTGACAGTGTGTTGAAATCCAGCAAACAGTCAAGTTTTCCCGCGATAAACCATCATCTCGAACCATAACCTGCGAAACGCCCATATTTCTCTTCAAAATGGCATCGTTAGAGGCACTGGAAAATCGCAGGAATAGTTAACTGTTTGCTAGGCTCCAACGTGATGTATATAACACTGAACGTTTTGTATCAACATTGGCTTTCGTTTATTTGTAGCGTTTTTTCTCTCTACAACAGGCCCAGTTAGAACTGCACAGCTTGAACACACAGCGTGTGTGATTTGTCTCAAAACTGTTCGCACGTGTCACGGTTAATATAATACATAGAGATGATGGTTTATCGCGGGAAAACTTGGCTGTTTGCTGGGTTTCAACACACGCTCAGCTTACCAAAAGATTACTGGCTTTATCTTGTACTTGAAACTGTTACCCTATTTGCCTGAGCCAATACGAATCCCCGCTATTGTAATGTTTGATGCCTGTTATTGGTCTGCAGACACGTATGTTGTGTCAGACGTACATCTGCAAATCATATATGTTGCAAGAAACTATAGTGTTTTCAAGGGTATGTTGGCACAAAACATTTTCGCGATATACCATCATCTCTAATAATACAGTTTATTGAAGACTATTTTAAACATTTTCGCGATTTTCCAGTGTCTCTAGGCATCGTGTTTATGTAAGAAGCGCTCGAGAAGCATACACTGTCGTCTGTCGATCCCTTGTGTACATCATTTGCGTTCACTTGTAATTCGTACAACACTTGTGATGTCACTTCCAGGGACAAATAAGGGGCTTAGATTTACAGTGGTGTAAGTAAGTTAAAATAGTTTCCTCGTAAACAATGTTTTGTAATCACATGCAAAATGTAATGCATTCTTGCAGTACTCAAATGGAATGCATACATTCAGTTAAGAGTGAAATATTTTTAGATAATTTTTAAAATTCACTCCTCAACGTGTACCGGCCATACTATTGATTTTATAGACATCTTTTATTTTTTTTAAATATTTCTAGATACGTTATAACTAGGGCCCGGTAGTTTTCGCGAAAAGATTTTTGCCCCACTTTGTTTCAGTGCCTTACGTGCACACCTGCAGCTCAACTTCATGGCCATTGACAGAGTGTTTTTGTGCAGAGTCGCTATTCATTTGACTGTGCCAATCAGTACACGGATAACTGCGACACATCACGTCTGTGATTTGCGGGTTTAACTTTCACACGCTGAGTGTTACGGCATCCAATCACTCGCCACAAAGCTGAGATGTAGGTGCGCACGTATGGCACTGAAACAAAGTGTTGCAAAAATCTTTTCGCGAAAACTACCGGGCCCTAGTTATAAGTAGTCCTAAGAAATGATTTTTTGTTAGGTTACTTTAGGTTAGATTTGGTTACGTTAGTTTAGGTTAGGTAACCTAACCTTACCGAACCTAAACTAACCTAATCTAATCTAATCCAACTTAACTTAACCTAAACTGACCTAAAATAATCTAACAAAAGTATTTTACGTAGAACTACTTATACTTTCTCTATTGAAAAAATTTTCATAAATAAACTATACATCTAAAATCAATAGTTTTGCCGGTACACGATGAGCAGTGATTCTTAATACTTAACATTTTTACAAAATATTACTACGGCAAATGTGAAAAATATAAATAAAAACGACACTAACAAATAACTGTGACTTGCACCACTATAAACCTCAGCCCCTCAAATGCTGACAAGTGTGTACTTGAGGCGAGAACTCGCGGCGGGCAGCAATCACTTTAACAACGCCGACGCAGGTGCTGGTTTGTGCCACGTAACACCGCCTGGTGGGGGAAGTTCACGGTACACTAACACAGGCGAAGAGAAACATCGCCCGACTGATACACGCGGGTAACGTAAAGAGCGCGGCTCATTAGCTTCAGTCCGTCAGCAGAGAAAGCTGTGTTTATGCAATTGGCTGATGTGCTGCGCAGAGGAGTTCACAACGAAACCTAAAAGTTACTTTTACAAGTACATACTTAAATATAAGTTTGGTAGGAAGTTTTTCTACCTCAAAAATATTACGCGTACTGCACAATACGGGAATACGGAACTTGGTTTAATATCGCCACTCATATTTTGCCTTATAACAGTGTCTTTTTTTATTCTTATATATATATATATATTTTTTAATTTTAAAGTTAAATAACTTTCAATTCAAGAGGAAGATATCGTACGTTTTCTCAATAACAAGATATTTAGAACTGGTAACTGACGATCACAATTTATAATGTTAACAAACAATAGTAAAATGAAATACCAATACGTAAACTTTTCAACATGAATTGTTGCTATGTGCTGTACAAAACACTTAAGCAGATCACGGCCCAATAAAAATTTAACATTATTTAACTAAATCCAATTTTCTTTCAATAACGTAACCACTGTATGGCAATCAGCATTTTACACTTAACGCTACTATGGCCTATTGTCTGAACTGATGTTTTAAAAAATTCATTTTAGAACACACCGAGAAAAGCAATAAATTTTACAGCATAATGGATGTAACCTGCAGTCTAATCTACTGCGGTCGTCAGTATGGGGGTAGGAACTTGAGCCGTCAGCAGATTTTTTTCCGAGGGGCTGTAATTACGCACACTACGATAATGTGGCCAATCTAAGTGATAATCTCCGTAACGTGCAGACGGCTGCGGAAAATTTCGGCATCCAGGTAACAAAACCTGAAAGACAGCCGTGTCCATGAAGACTTCCGACTTACTGAACGCAACGTCAGATAAAAACGAGATAGCACGACGGATCGCAAATCAGGCAATCAGAACAACAACTGCAGTTTTTAGCGAGTTTGCATTGTCCATTCAGGTGTGTCCTCCCGGCAAATTTCTTTATTGTTGACGAACCGAGCGGAACACGGCACATAGCAGATGTAGTCCAGTTTAACACTATGAGTGACCATAGCGAGGCAACTGCGGCATACTTTCCAGGAAGTGACAGAAAACAAGCGCAACTAAATGAAGACTGCTTCCTATCAAACCAGAACGAATTGAGTTGCCAATCACGTCGTAAAAGTTTTGGAGACACCCATTTTTCACGGTCTATCGTCATTGGACATTCCTAGCAAAGAATGCCACGGAGGGCTACAGTACCGTAACCGGTGTTGACTAACACTTCAGTCGGTATAACGATGGAATATTTCGGCGAGTCCAAGACTGTGCTTTCCGTAGAAAATGAAACAGCCCACAATTCCTGCACTCTGGAATTCGTCTGCTAGATAGGACGTCCGGACAATCAGGCTAGTTGGTCGGTCGGACATAAACCAATGTAGGTTATACCACGCAATATTTCATTTAAAGGTTTAATATAATAACTGAATATTATAATTGAAGAGGAAAAATGTATATCAAAAATGCCACGCAAGCTTAAAAAAATAATACGAAGAAGAAATTATCTTAGTAGGTTACATTTCACGCTCACAAAAAAAAAAAAAAGGAAGGTAGACCTACTTATCACTAGGGCCACGATTTTGTCGCGAAAAGATTTTTGCCCCACTTTGTTTTAGTGACTCACGTACACATCGGCAGTTCTGTTTCAAGGTTATTGGCAGTGTGTCTATGTTCAGACACGTTTCTCATTTGACTGAACCAATCAGAATAAGATTATTGTGAGTCTGTACGTCTATAATTTGTCAAGGCAAGTGAGAGTAAAATCATCCAACCACAGACGATGTAGCAGAGCTGCAGGTGTGCACATGACGCATCAAAACCAAATGTTGCAAAAATATTTTCACCATAAAATCGTGGCTCTACTTATCACTAATAGTGTTTAGCTGACTTAAAGAGGAATCCTCGTCTGACACATGGACGGTTTTTTAACGTGTCACGCGTATTCTTTTTTGTGCGAAACCGCTTAACATATTCATATTACTTTTATCTACGAAAAAAACAAACATTTGAAACTATGCTTCTAGGTTTTTAAAAATTCAGCACGTTTATTAGAAACATGATTTTCGGGCCTCTAAAATGGCTAAAAATTTATTTTTTTATATTGCTGTAACTCCGAAAATACCACTTGAATTTGTTAAGTGCAAAGCGAGACACATTCGTTGGCCCTTACTTTATACCATACAAAAATAAAATTTTAGGGTCACCGCTTAAAGTTCCGTAGGGAAAAAAAAAAAAATACAACGAAAACTTTTGCTGTGAATAGAGGCGATATGCTTCCCGTCGAGCTTGGTATTTTGGCTCTTTATCGCTCCGTGGAAATTTGAAACCGGTGAAGACTCCTCTATGATATAACTGATATACAGGCTGGGGATAAGCGTCATAATTTGCACTAATCGGTAGTTAGGAACAAATTCAGCGAATCCTACATCATCTATAAAATATTGTTTTTGGCGAACGATTCACAGCGAAGCAACGCAGCTTGCAAAACTACATAAAAAAAGACCCAAATTCTAAGCAATAAAAAATCACTACATGACGAACACAGGTGTAAGCACAACAGCTTACAGAGGGGTCCTATATTTTGCTAGACAGCAAAACCGCTCTTTACACTAAAGAAAACTGAAAATAATTGAGCGTTTTGTACTAAATTATAATTTTAATCACTGAAACCCATAGAAGTATTTACGCAGGCCTACATATACCTGTCCCCATGGTACTCTTAATTTTAATCCATTAGTTTCACTTGTAGAACGTCAAAATTGTACGAGTTTTAACAGACATGAACATAGCACTCGGGGAGTTATGAAACTGGCCTTAATATTTACTTTGCAAACACAGGATAAAAAAAAGTTAAAATTATAAACAAAATTACACAGAACACCACGACCGAGACACCTTTTACGAAAGAACTAAACAATAATTACTTTGTTACTACTTAATAAGGAAGCAAAATACAATTAATCCAGTACAACTAGAAATGAAGAGGAAAAATGCATACACGAGGAAAAAAGGCGCCGCGCGTGCGGAAAGGTGAAATTATCCAACGGTGATTTAAACAGCTTGCACTATAGTGAAGAAAAAAAACTGTTACTAAAAGTAGGCACGTTAATTAAGAACGGTAAAAATATGATACCGACAAAAATATATTTATCTTGTTAGTATTTATTACATTTTCGGAGGACCTATACAAAGTCTTACAGTGAACAGCTTATGCAATGCAAGGTTTAGTTCTAACAAGAACTGACAGACAGAAAGTAAGGGATATGATTAGATTGTCGAGAAAAAATTTGAAATAGTTAATTAATCAAAAGTTATGTTTTCCGTACATGTTTCTGCCAACAGCAATAAAATCAATAATTGTCGAAGCAACCCTGCTATTGTCGTCTGTTATCTTCGTTGTGTCGTCTATGTTTACATCTATTTCTTTGTTTGTGTTGTCCTCATTATTCTCGTTTCGTTCAGAGATAATTTTTCATAATTATATAGCCAATTCGTCTGTGTAAATTTTCGTTTTGTGTCGTCTGTCTGAATACACTAACTATACTCCTTTCCGGAATTGTACGTAATATGTTAGTTGATAACAGCTAAAACAGCCAATAACAACAGCGAAATTTGCTCTCGATGACGCATGTCCATGAAAATGGCTGGATCTACTACAATATTAGTGTTCGCGTACACACAGAACAACTCAATAATGAACCTAACTTGTACGAAGGGGGAGGACTGAGCCACAAAGCGGTTTTTTCCCCAATAAGCCATCGTAGGCCCTGTCTATAGTATCGCACCGCTGGCCTGGGCTGGCTGATGTAGTCGAAGACCAGTAGGTGCCCTCGTCGTGCTGAAGAGACGGCCCGGGGATGCTGGGATAAAAGGCGAGGAGGTGTCAAGGTTGCAGAGCGACACCTGCTACGGGCTCGTGACGACCTTGGCCTTGGTGGTTTAGGCGTGCGTGGACCAGCGATCTGGGTCGTGACAGGCAGTTCACCGCACGTTCACCGCCTCCTATATGGCTCGCAATCCTGGCAGAGTATACTTCACCTATCGCCCCACGCACAACACGACGCAAACCAATCGACATGTTCTAGCATCCTGGGAGACACCCGTGTCGTCTGGTGGCTGTAGTTTCATGCCTGTCGTCAAGAAAACATTAAAAAGTTCGCATCACTGGTAACGCTGAATTGCTCTTCTTCATTTCTTCCTGTTTCCAGATTGTAGTAAGATATGACCATACCAGCGCACCTCATAACCTTAACTTGTACTACGCGCATTAGACATGACCATGAAGAGATAAAAGCAGTACAGGCTGCAGCTCTTACGGCCCCTCACAAGAAACGCAACAATTATTGGGAGGAAAAAATGATTAATATAAAAATTAACTTGTTACATAATTTACCAGACTCGTGCAACCATAGCGCTCAATCACCAGTGTGTAAGAGCCAGGTTTGCTTCAACGCATTCTGAACTACTAGCTCGGTAACTTCATTTAGTTGACTTTTCAAACCAAAATGTATTATTCTTGACCGGATCTGAAACAATAAAATGAATTCGTAGTAATTATCACTCCGGAATTTGAATTAAACTGAGAAACTCAAATCTATCACTAAAACATCGCAATGTGAGGGGTCTACCTTGCTGTCAGTGTCTTCACTCCCCTTAACTCAGTACCAGTGAAATCTTCATTAACTAAAATATTTGCAACTGCAACCGTCCATGCATTAACAACGAACACATTTTCCGAGTTAGCTTTTAAGTAACCATGTTAGTTAAATTTGATTTTTTTGGTGAATTTAATATTCCACTATAATGCCTGGCGAGTGGCGGCAAAAGAAAAACAGAGAGTCCAAATGTCATACTTTTGTTAGACAATAAGAAAGTGTTTTCAAAGTTTACTTCGGGGTTTGAAAATATAGTATTATTAAAGGTCAATAATTTTTTAATTAAAATGCTCATGGAGGTATAAGTTTACGTGGTTGCATTTAGAGCGAAAATAATGAGGAAGAATGATGCAAGTATTAAATTGTATTTCTAGGTGCCATCCCCATTGCGTGCAAAAATAACCGCACATAATTGTTACGTGAAATTATTCTACACAGACATTTAACTCTTCATTTATGGTACGAAAATTAAAACTTTCTGCATAAGAAAAAAATAACTTCTGTGAATAATAACGATTTTTTGCATCTGCACAATTTAATTTTTAAAAACATTTACTCGGTATAGGTACATCTACTTCTTCGATGCGATTTATTTTATTTTTATGCGATAGTTTTTAACACTGGTAAATTCCTAAAAGAGTAAAATTTTGACTTAACAATAAACGGGGAAAAAAAGTATCAGGAAATGTCTGCAAGTTTAACAGTATTCGGTAGAAATAAATAATAACTAATAATTTTTTTTCTTGCGAGCATATTTAAGGCCACGCTTGGCAGAATTTTTTTTTTTTTTTTTTCACATTAGTACAAAGTTTCAAAATATTAAAGACTACGAGCAATCATACGATATGTACACTTTCGTGCAAAATAATGCATTGTTCGTTCGCAAAATATTATTTTGCTTGATTTAGGCTGTTTTCATTACAGAACTGGCGATACTTTGAGTGCAAAAATACAAAAAATCATCGGATTTATTGCTACCAAAAAAGTAGGTACACATTATGATATATCTGTCACATAACAATGCAGGGATTCTTCGATATGAAAAATTGTATTATGTTGCTTTGAAAAAAATCCCTGTGTAACTACTGGCCGTGCATTTAAACCTGGACCTGAATGTGACCACCTTCGCCCTAAAAGATGGACGACATATTCGCTGTCAGTTCGGCATTAGTTACGTATTATCTTATTTTATAGATCGAGCATTTCTACAATGTTAATCACGAACACAGCCTTATATAAAAAAAAAAAAAAAAACAAAGCTACACATTGACACAAAAGAAGCTTCCGGGTGGTCGGGTCGACATCCTTGTGGCTTTTCTCGCTTGCCTTTAAACAACACAAAAACAGTTCCCGAAGAAAAACTGACAAGCGGACGACCCTGGTAACATGCGCACGCCGCCCGTTCAGGAAGTCAGCTGTGCCGTAATAGGAATGGTGCAAGAACTTGTCATTAGCACGATTAGCATTGGCAAGCCGGTATTATCGATACAATTTACCGTTACAACGTTGGGTATTATCTTGCCGGGAAATAATATCCTGTGCGTTCACGACATAATACTGCGGAATATGTAACAATTTTTTTTCTTATATGACCCACACGATTAGAGTTATATTCTCTATTATAAGCCACGTTCCGATTAGCACCTTTATTTAACTAAAACGTAAAGTGATTTGATTTAGTAAGTTAAAATTGTAGCATATTTAGGAGTTAAGACGACTGCCTGCAATGAGTTGTAGTGTGCTTATTTGCTAAAATAAATTGTTTTTCAGAAGAGTGCCGAATATCACTGTCAAAACACTACGCACAAATACAAACACTCTTTCGAAGCCCTACCGTATACTTAACTAAAGACTACCTGTTCAGACTGCCGTATTGGCCTACCTCCGAATGTATTCATAATATGCACTATAATTGAAATATGGATCTGCATTAAAAGGTGGTACTAATTTCACAATAATAAAATGATATGGCCTCGTATTAAAAACTGCTTAACTGAAAGCTGGCTGTCACACAAATCCAGTGCTTGGTGCGTAGCAGCGATGCGGCAATTAATGAACGTGAATTTCGACCTTAAGGGGTATGGAATGTTAAGGTGTGAAACGAACGACTGGAATATTCAATCGTCGATAAAATCTAAACGACTCATCTTATTTCAACGAAATTGTTTTGCCGAGTAGATATTTGATTAGTGAACGTATGTTTATATAGCACTTGACGGCAGTATACTTTCCTTTCGAGTAAAAAATTAAAAACGGAATTTCGAAATATAAGGGCTTGAAACCACGAAATCAAAAAATAAAAATAAAAATAAACAATAATTTTTATAATTTTTAGTAAGATAATATCTAGGACTCTATAATAATAAATATTCAAAAATATTTGAGTTTTGATTTAAAGTAATTTTAACATCCGTAAAGCACTCGCGCTGAGGTTTTCGGGGAGAAAAATTATTTTAAAATCGAAAGGTCAACATTTTTGAAATTTGGTTATTTTAGAGTCCTGGATATTATCGTATTAAACATTATGAAAAGCACAGTTTTCTGTATTTAAGGATTTTGTGGTTTCAATCCCTTATTTTTTAAATGCCGTTTTTAATTTTTTACTCGTAAGCAAAGCATACTACCGCCCAGTGCTATATAAATAAACGCCCGCTAATAGAATATTTATTCGGCAAAAAAAATTCCACCGGATTGTGATGAGTAGTTCAGATTTTATCGACAAAGGTGTATTCCAGTCGTTCACCCGACATCTTACCTTTCCATGCCTCTTAAGGGAGCCGCCTACCACACGTTTAAAATGCGTCGCTGTGTGTTCGTAAACATGTTTTTTTTTCTACGTAACTGTTTCATGTGTGCCCGTTGCCCCAATGTACGAAAAGAAAACACTTCAGACAAGGTCGGAATCTCATTGCTAATTAAAAACAATATTTCTAAATCCTTCAAAATAGTTAAAAACTGCTTTTCAGACTGCCGTACTTCAAAATGTACTAACCTAATGTATGTGATACTCAGATTGAGACGTGCACTGAACTTTGCTTCAGACTTTCCACCAATAAAATTATATGGTCACCGCTTAGTGTCCCATAGTAAAAACGGTTCGGCGGGAACCTAGCACGCTAGTTCAGCGCTTCGATCGCTGAGGTGATGCGGCATTTGATGCGCGCTTCAAGGTCGTCCATTTGTCTCAGACAATTCTGAACCAGTAACGCGCAGGTAGGCAGCACACTTAACGTTTGCTCACGTGTGTGATATACAACTCCAGGAAGGCGGGGACTTTAAAGTAATTAGATTTTACTATGCAACGTAGCTTGTCAAACAATTTTAGACACATTTCCAATAGTTAGAGACATGCGAAATTCGCGTTATCAATTAGTAGCAGACTAAACGTCACTTTCCTATACAAAACAGAACATAACCTGCGATTCAATTGACCACAAAATATTTGTGTTGTCATTTACGTGTGTTACGTCTTTACAAAGATTGGTCTCTCTGCAGTGTCAGTATTCTCCGCGGCAAGTCACGACAATATCGACCAACGGGAGACGTCGAACTAGCCTATAGTCACTTGGAGTATAGTTAGCTGCCAGAAAATAACGCGAATTTTGCATGTCTCTACCAATAGTTTTACTAGATTTAAAACGATAGGATAATAATTAGGTCTACTAACTAGTTAATTGATAAAATTAACAACTGGAACAATTCATTCGATAAGTTTTATAATCTTATGGTTTTACAGGTACCGTAATTTATAACTTGTTTGCTGGGGAACACAGTAACTTTCATAGTCACCATATGGAGGCAAGGTAACCTGCAACCTCACAGAATACGCGTCGGATCAGCTAACTGCATGACAAAAAACAAAGCCGGCTGACTTCCAATCGTAACAGCATTACATGTGCAACGAAGACACATTATAGCTTACCAACTAGTCAGTAATTGCTATCGATCACAACTGCAAAGTACTACTTGTGCCGTAGCAAGCCAAGTTCTACTACTGGACGCTTTCAGGAGGAACTGAAGGCCGTCGAGGTGGCCTTGAAAACGGCCGTGTAATGCCAACCAGGCGTGGCGAATGTTATATACTGGCACTTGGCGGCAAACGTTGTGTGCGCACGCTTTGACATCTCTATTAAATGTATTATGTGCTTGTCCGAGCGTCTGCCGTAGGCCACAGCGCAACCGGTTTGCGCACTCCAGCTTCTCGCGCTATGCCCCGCGGCACGCACACGTCTATTTCCCCCTGATATCGCCACTTAACAGAAGTTCACAGCCTGTAGCTGTACACTCTAAATATGAATCAGTGAATATTCACCAACATTTCAGTGGTTTTCACATATTCCAGATGGAGCAGTTTAAACTAACTCAATCAGTAACAAACCACTGGTAAAGCAATGAATATTTACTGATACACTTTTGTAATGTTGGCATATACGTCGTTAGTGAATATTCAATTATTTCCTGTGGTTTTCCACGTGTTCGATTATTTGAAACTGTGAAAACCACTCGGCCATTACGAATTAAAAAAGTATTTCGGACATACGCCATTGCAGCAAGGGCGTCTCGCTAAAAATCAGAGAATAGACACAGGCAAGTAAACAATGAAAAGGACTTTGTTTGCAACTAGCAAACATAGGTAAACATATACAATTCCGCAAGGAATTCAGTCAGTGAGTTACAAGAAAATAAATGAACAAAAAAAAATAACAAGGAATAAACAAACAACTCATATTACTCTACAAAAGGGAAACAGAGAAAAAATTACGACAAACAAACAAAACAAATTAACGACAAAATATATGGTTGTAGACGACGCAGCAGTAAGTCACTGACTTGTAACTCACATCTTGTAATTCACTGACTGAATTTCTTGCGGAATTGTATGTGTTTACCTATGTTTGCCACGCAAATATCTCATTTTACATTTCCGCTCCAAAGGCGTTTATTTTGGGAAGTGAAAATGACTATAATGGGCGTTTAAGAAGGATTAAATTTGTTTTCCTACACTTAAATATCTACTACCCGATCTTTAAAAACCATGGTCAATACATGGTCATTACCCATGCTAAATTTTTCTCAATTTCTTCTTGATTTAAAATTCAGAAAGATTTGAAAATACTTTAATAGGAACTCAAGTAATTGCCTTAACTTTTTCATTACACATATTGTATTTGAAATATTAAATCGCAGTTATCAGATAATTACGCTAACAAAACATTCAAAGTACTTATTGCTCACCATGTAACATCTAATATACACTAAATAACTTCTAGTACCAATTTAGAGCAATAATACGAATCTAATCATAAAATGTAGTTTTTCTGCAAAGCACCATTGCCAGCAATTCATACCCTTAATTTAATATACGAAAAAAAAAAATATTTAAAAAGAAAAGAGTTGATGCAGCTTATTAAGTCACATTCTAGCGAGTCTAAAGGAATTGCCATCAGTACACATAATGCTAAATACAACTAAAACACGGATAACGTGAACGGGTAGTAGGATAGACCCATAAGTTTGCACGGGGACTTAACTCCACCGAGTAGATAAGTAGTAAGATAATGTAGGTTCCAGGACAACGGCTGCTGGCTGTGGTGCTGTGGTGCCGCTGATGACGCAATCAACATGGCCGCCGTGACGTCACTGTCCGCCATCTTGGATTACGTCACTGCCCGCCATCTTGGATGACGTCATTGTCCGCCATCTTGTTTTTGAGTCCGCCATGTTGTTTTTGGATTTTCCAAA